>CM038221.1:16641298-16840252 GCA_021442155.1 Cymbidium sinense | reverse complement strand
AAATCAAGGTCAAATGACCATTTTACCTCTAGGCCATAGGGTAAATTTTGACCAAATCCACTTGGAATTTGGTCAAACCCTCTTCATAACCACTTGAATCCCTCTTAGTGGATCAAGTGAACACTAGGTTGTGTGGTGTACCAAACCCAATGGGTTTGGGTCAGTCCAACTTAGCCCAATAGCCAAACCGACCACTCCCATTGAAATGGCCACATGGAAATCCTCCTTCCACTCAATTCAAGCACATGGCCACCTGACTCACTCCTTCTCTGGCCAAAATCGAACCACATGCAATTCAAAATAGCCTAACCAACTCATTGCATGAGGTGTATTGGATCAAAATGGCAAGGAGGCTTGCGACTGTATGATCCTTCAAGGGGGAGATATACTCCCTTTAGTTTAATTCAATCTTCACTCCACCTTAGTCGATTGAAGCATAGGAACTCAGAGCAAGCCCTAGCTAGTCTTCATAAGCTTTCTAGAGAGAGTTTGAAACTTGATTTTCTCGATTTTCATCATGTGAAAATAGGGGAGCTCCATTGAAAATTGATTTTACTCCACACTCAACATCAACCCTATTCCTTCCTCAAGCTCCATCAGAGGACTAAGTTAAATTTTCCCAAGCTCTTTCCCAAGCTCCAAAGGTAAGGGAGGATCCAATTTGATCAAAGCCAAGCTCAAGGTAAGGAGGAGTTGACCCATAGAAGAATCTACTCAATCCCAAGAGCTCAAAGTTTCAGCAAAGCTTCATCTCAATGAGACAAAGCTTCTACAAGGGATTTGAATGCCGACGAGGTATGCCATTTTTTTGAGCTTAAGTTAAATATATGTCGGTTATTTGTGAAGTGGATTTCAATCTTATGTTGATGTAGCTATTAGATGTGCTTGTACTCATGCTTAGATGGTGTATGTTAATTTTCATTACAATCTGAGCTCAATCGAGCTCATATCAAGGCCTCAAAGATGGACGGTCTCCATGGCTCACAGAGAGTGGCAGGGTTGGATCTCTGGTCATCCATCTGCGCATTTTGGATGGACGGCTGGGATTAGAACATGTAGCATCCATAATTTCCTTCCATCCGCAATTTAATCTCGGTAGTTTGATCCTTGATCGGACGGTTGAGGAAAAATGAATAACCGTACCACCGAGTCTTTGATGTGACGGGTTAAATACCCAATCTTTTTGTGCTACGTGGAAAGCGCATGCCGCACCAGCGGCGCATGTGGCACTGACGGGATTAATAATATAATTAGGGATTATTTAATTTCTAATTAATCAAGGAAACTTCTAAAATTCATATCTAAGCCTAGAAAAATAAAAAAAAATGAAATAAATTGCATATGAAAGATAATAATGGAATCTAGAATATTATTGAATTGGTTTTAATGGATTTTGAATAGTATTATTTTCCAAATTTAGGTTTTATTAGAATTTAATTTGTCTAATTACCCTGATTTTCCCTTAATTAATCTCAAACTTCCCATGTGTATTTGGTGGGATGACTTCTACTCCCTAATTTTCTTGGATTTATTAAGGGTTTAATTAGAGTAATTGCTCGATTTATTCCTAATCACTCCCTTAATATACTTAGGCTTCATTAAGGGTATAATTAGTGGTTTAACCCTCTGATTGAGTCAATTAAGTTTTTATTAAGTGAACATGAGATTTAGAAAATAATTTTGGGATATTTTCCTTAAGATATTCCCTAAACCCCCTTTTCTTTCTATTGACCTCATTTTTAGAATGAGTTCTCAACCCCTCCATCTTAGACATAGGACTCCTCTTAGACTTTAAGAGATCCTTAGTCCTAAGACACATCTAATGATTAGGTGGACACTCAACCTAACCCTAGAGACTTAGAAGAGTTAGCCATAGGAATAGGTCATGCCTTAGGAGTATTAGGAAAATCTGCCTACCCTATAGCTTGGACCACTTTCCTATTTTCTTCCTTCAAGTCAAACTCCAAATCAAATCAACATGAAACCTAAATCAATTCTAGCCTAATTGATTTTCTCAAAACTCAAATCAATGCCATATGATTGAAACCCATGATTGAAATCCATGATTAAAACCCATGATTGAAATTCCAAATTTCAAATATTTCCTAAGTCCTTAATTTCCCTCTTAAGGACTTAGCTTTAAAATCATCTTCAAATTAATTCAAATTCATGAATTTTTCTAATAACCCATTTATATTATCATTTATATTCATATATATATATATATATATATATATATATATATATATATATATATATATATATATATATATATATATATATATATATATATATATGAAATATAAATTCAAATCAAATTTCATTTAATTCAAAATTCCAAATATTTCCTAAGTCCTGATTTCCCTTCAAGGACATGCTAAAATCATCTTCAAATCAATTCAAACTCATGAAGCTTTCTCATAACTCATTTTATATTTCACATATATAAATGAAATATAAATTTAAATCAATCAAATCAAATCCAAAATTCAAATTCCTAATTCAAAATCCTTTTAAGTCCTTAATTCCTCTCTTAAGGACTTAGCTAAATCATCCCCAAATCAATTCAAATTCATAAAGTTTTATCACAACTCATTTATATTCTCATTTATATTCACATATATAAATGAAATATAAATTCAATTCAATCAAACTAAATCCAAAATTCAAGATCAATTCACAAATCTTTCCTACATTACCTTGGTTTTCTCTTAAGGACTTAGCTTAGATCATGTTCAAATCACTTAAAACTCATGAAATTTTCACATGAACCATTTATATTCTCATTTATATTCACATATATAAATGAAATATAAATTCAAATCAGTCAAACCAATTCCAAAAATCAAACTCAAATTCATTCAAAATCTAACCTAAGCCTTTCAAGTCAAATTCTTGAACTTAGTCAAATCAACTTCAAATCAAGCCAAACTCTTGATTTTCCTTCATGATTCAATCAATCCTTCAATCATGAATCCAAATATAAATACAAACTTCAATCATTAACCAAAACTCAATTCAAAAATGAAAAAATCCATTTCATGTTCACCCTTTGAACTTGAAATTATCAAATTAATCAGAACCCAATTGACTTCAAACCACCTGTAAATGGATTTATATTTCAATCATAAGTCCATATGTAAGTTTAATCAAACTCTAATAAAGCTTTGACCAAGCCATTTGATCCACGTAGGTTCACTTGAGCCAAAGTAACCTAAAATATCCTTATGAGCCAAATTCCAATCCTAACCAAATTGGATTGAATCAAACTCACCTAAGCTCTCATCATGATCACCATCATGAGATGATCAATCACTCAAATTGGGTCAAAAAAACCTAATGGTTGACCAAGTCAACACTTATGAAACCCAACATAGCCAAAATCCATCATAGGCCAAATTGATTGAAAATAATGATCTAAGTTCATTCATGATCAATGTTTGAGCTTTGAAGTCAACATTTAAGCATAACCTAATTTGGCCCTTTGTTGATTGACCTAAAAGTCAAAATGGGTCAAAACTTGATCTAAGCCAAATTGATTGAAATCAATAGGTCAAGTTCATTATAAATCACTTGTTGAACTTGACCAAAGCCTCAATTGGCCAACTAGTAACCTAACCAATTAGCCTTGAACCCAACTTGACCTAAAGGGTCATATTGAGCCAAATTCAAACTTAACCAAAATTGATTGGAAACAAAGATACCAATCCACTTTATATGACTAACCAAACCTAAACCTACAAATGACCCAAATAGGTCAAATGGGTCAAATTGGTCAACTTGACCCATTTGACCTAAATGAAGTCATATGAACCAAATTCAAACTTAAACCAAATTGAATCAAACCAAAGCCACCAAAATATTTCAAATGGTTATATGAACTTGACCCAACCCTTAGTTTGACCCAATTTGACCACTTGGTCAACTTTACCCAAGTTGACCCATTTTGACCTAAATGGGTCAACATGAGCCAAGTCACATCAAACCAACTCCAAATTTAATGAAACTTGGCTAAACCTATTTTCACAACATACCAAACATACCCAAATTCAAAAATTAGCCAAATGATAATTTTACCCCTATGCCATAGGTTAAATTTTGTCCAATTCCACTTAGAATTTGGTCAAATCTCTTCATACCCACTTGGCACCCTTTTAGTGGATCAAGTAAACACAAGGGAGTGTGGTGCACCCAACTTGATGGATTTGGGTGAACCAAACCCAACCCAATGGTCAAACTGATCTTGTGCATGAAAATGGCCACATGGCAAACCTTCTCCCACTCAATTGAAGCACATGGGGAGTTCACCATTCAACTCCCTAGCCAAAATTGAACTCAAGGACACTCCTAACATCCTAACAAGCCGGCTCCTTATGGCCAATTGGATCAAAATGCAACAAAGGGAAGCTAGGCTATTTGATTGCCAAAGGAGGAGATATACTCCACTTAATTCATTTTAATTTTCTCTTCTCCTCTATCGATTGAAGGATAGGAACTCAGAACAAGCTTTAGAGAGTCTTTCCAAGGTTCCTAGAGAGGATTTGAAATCTCCATTCTCGATTTTCATCACTTGAAAATAGGTGAGCTTGACTGAAATTCCAATTTGCTCTACACTCAACCTCAGCCTAATTCTCTTTGCAAGCACTCTTAGGGAGCTTAGTCAAGCTCACCTAAGTTCATTTTCGAGCTCCAAAGGTAAAGGAAGGGTGCCCTAGACAAAAGTTGAGCTCAAGTGTAAGTGGAGTTAGTCCATAGAAGCCTTCACTCAATTCCGAGCTCTTCAATGAAGCTTCTCTCAACCGACAAAGCTTCTCCAAGAATCAGCGGTGATCACCTCCAAGAGGTTAGCCATTTTTGAGCTTAAATTCAATATGGTTTGAGATTTGTGAAGAAATTTTCATGGCATGATTTTGCCATCGGATGTGATCTAGATGCATGATGAAGGTGTGGGCCAAATTCTAGCCCAATCGAGCTCAGCTTGAATCATGGCTTAGAAGATGGATGGATCCCCTTTCTCATAGAAAATTATAGGGATAGATCTCTGGCTGTCCATCAGTGCATTTTGGATGGACAACTAAGATTAAAATGCATAATATCTTTATTTTTCTCCCTCGGAGCTTTAATCAGTCGATCCTTGATCAACGGCGAGGAAAGTGCATAGCGTCGGCATGCTATGATGTGATGGGTTAAGTATCCAATCTGACTGTGATAAGTGTAAAGCGCATGCCGCGTCAGTGGCATGTGTGGTACCAGTGGGATTAATGATATAATTAGGGATTTAAATAATTCTAATTAATCACCTAAACTTCTAAAATTCATATCTCAACATAGGAAAATCAGAAAAACATGAAATAAATTGCATTAGAAAGACAATTGAACATAGAATATTTAAAATTTATTTTGATTGATTTAGAATAGTTTTTTCTCTAAATTTGGGTTTTATTGGGAATGTTAATTTGCTAATTACTCTCTAATTAGTCCATTGATTAATCCCAAAATTTTTAGGTGTAATTAGAGGGATGGCTTCTACCTCCCCTAATTTTCTTGGGATTTAATGTTGCTTAATTCGAGAAATTGCTAGTTCATTATTTAATCACTCCCTTAATGTAATTAGACTTAATTAAGAGTATAATTAGTGATTTAACCATCTGATTGAAGCAATTAAATTTTGATTAAGTAAATGTGAGGTTTAAGAAATAATTTTGGGATACTTTCCTTAAGATATTCCTTAAACCCCTTTTATTCCTTAATCTTACCTTAATTAAAGATTAATTCATTAATTATTCCCTTAATTAATTTCATAAAATTCTATAACTTTCCAAAACCCAATTAATTCTTCTTGGGTAGATGCTTAGGTGTTCAAGAGCCTAAGTACAATTGAGAAAATAAAAATTCATCTCATATGTGTGAGGGGTGTTTTGAAATTACATAAGTTAATCCCCTTAGCTTAATTAATCATTAATCATGTGCCAAATTGCATTAGGCCCTTTTTCTCCTAGGTGCATTGATGATTTAAATTCTTTATGTGGTTTTATGTCATCTCATTGACTCATAATTATTTGATTAACTATGCTAAGGTGGTGTAGGTAGGGGTAATTAAGATGCTTAATTCATACCTTAACTTAATCAAAATATAAAATGAATCTAATCACCTAAAAATAGAACAAAAATATTAAACACATGTGAGAATAGGTTAGGAATAGCAAACTCACCTTACATTTTATAAATTAAATCAAACTCAAAATCAAACAAAATCACATTAAATAAACTTTGCTTTAAGCTTTCTTATTTCATAAGATTATCTTTAGGAATTAATTAAGGTGAATGTGTTTACATGCTTTCATTACTTTAGTTCCTTTCCTAACATGTTAAATGCGTGTGTCATATGATTTCATACATTCATGCTTTTCAAAAATCAAATTTAGAATGAAAATGTTTCCTTTATGTAAAATTACATGTTTTGGCTAAATTAAGAATATGAGTGGCTATTATCTCTATTAAATACAAATTATTTTTTAAAAATATGAATCAATTATCAAAACTAAAAGTGTGTTACTTATATCTTACTTATAAGCTTGCATTTGAGTAAAATATAAGGATGTGCTTAGTGTAGTTTTCCTTCTCCTCTTTTTTTGGTATAATTTTGAATAAGATTTGACAAAGTGTATAGTTCATTTGAAAAGAAACAATACTTACCTAATTACATTTCATATGAATTCTATGCTATGACTTAAGAAGGACACCTTAGATATATAAATTGCACAACAAACCAAAATAAAACAAATACAAACTTTTGCATCTATCTTTTGCATTCATTTCTTTTGTACATATGCTTTTATTTAAGGAAAGTGGTATATTAGTCTGGACAACTCTAGCATTACGAGGCTTTAAGTAGCCCTAAGTAAGTCTTGTACCTTACACCCCTGGTTAACAATGGCGTCGCACTCACTTATGGCTTTCATACATTCATGTGTGCATGTGAAAATTGGATTAGAGATCCATTTTCTACTTAATGAAAATCATGCATCATAAGCATTCAAATTTTCTTAAGTAAAATACTTAGAATTTATTATAAAGTGTGCTAAATATTCTCATTTGTATGTATAAATATGCTTTGGATTCATCCATATGCATGTTATACATGTTGAGACGGAAATGAAGTAATGTGTGTTTTATGAATTTAGTTCACTTTACTTAATATTAAAATGACTCTCTCTTTGAATAGGTTTGTTTAGAGTCTATCTAAATTTAGGATTAATTAAAACACATAATAAAATATTCACTAAACAAAACTAAAACATGAATCCACTTTAGAAATTACTTAGGTTAGGGAAGAAAAGAGAAGTCGTCTTCTCTTTCCCTCTCTTTACAACTTAGTAATTAATTGTAGGATTCACTTGAACCCAATCAAAACATAATATAAAATCAAACCAAAATAGCTAAACCACTTAAATGAAACTCTCCTCTAAGTTGAACATCCTTCACACTTAGAAAATTCTAACTTAAAGCCATAGCTAAGCATACCACACAGACCTTAAAAGCACACACTTTAGACTAGATCACCACTTCTAGATTTAGGTTAGGGCGGTGCATGGTTTGAAGTTTTCTTTTGTTTTATGATATATATTTTAGTATTGATGTTAGGGTGAGTGTGTGTAGAATGAATGATAAGATGGTTTAGTCTAATCATTATTTTTTGTAGAGGATTGTGCTTAAGAGTGCAATAAATAAAATATAAATACTTTTTTTATGCAGTGCTTATACATCTAAGCATAATCAATAACAGTGGACTTAGTCACCCATGTGTGGGGTGCTAAGTTTAATATATATGCTTGGTATTTATGTGGTTTGTTTAGCTAATCTCTATTTTGCAGGTGTTAGCTGGATTTACTTTTCCTTTTCATGTAATTTTTGCAATTGGGATTTTAGAATGATTATTATGGGGATTAGGATGAGCATTGGTCATAAGATTACATCTTATATACCATGTGAAGCCTTTGGAGCAACCACCTCCCAACCATCCAAAAGAAAGAACCAAAGAAGAAAGAAAAAAAAAAGAAGAAGGAAGAAGAAGAAGAATAATGCTTGAAGACCCCACAATGAATTCCTTATTTAATTATAATTAATTCATTTGTAATCCAGGTTGTACAAGGGTAGAGCTCGTCTACCCAATTTATTTTCGGGTTTATGCAGTGGTGCCCACCACAAATGGCCTCTTATTCTTTTGTGTTAGCTTTATAAATTGATTGATGATTTATTTAGCTTGTATATTAAGGTGGCATCCTTTTCCTTATTTCTTCATTGCTTGATGTATGGCTTGGATGTGGATTAGGCTCTTAGATAAAAAATAAATATTCTACTAAATTTAATAATTCAAAATTAAAAATAAAAAAGTCATAAACTCACCTAAAGCTTAGGCTAAAATCAAGGTAAAAGAATTAGCAACCCCTTAACTAGATGAGTATTTCTTTTATAAAATCATGCAAAAATGCATCTTATTTTAAATCTTAATTGGAGGGCTTCCACCTTTGCTAGAGAAACTTGGCTTGACCTTTGAGAGCCATGGTGGAAACACACCTCCACCCTTCTCAGATTTTGGCCAATAATCTTACTTCTCATGCATTAGGCATATGAATCTTATAAGCAGTCAAATGATTGTCAAAAATGAAAATAAATTGTAATATGATTTGCATTAAATTTAGGTCGTTAGCATACCCTTACATGATCTAGTCTCTTTAGAGTGAGTTTAAGGACTTAGTCTCTTTCTAAATAAATAGCGCTAGCTATCTTACATAAAGCATATGACTTGCCTACATGAATTTAAAATCATAGGAGGTTAGTTGGCCATAAAGGCGGTTGTAAGTCCAAGCTCGGGTTTTTTTTCTCTCTTGTGGAGGCAAATAAAATACCCATTTTCACCTTAGATTTAGGTTGTGCTTTCGGTCCTCGCCAAAGCTCCCTAGATTTAAGTTATAAGATTGCTTCTCTCTCCTATGGGCCATAAGCATAAATCCTCACCTCTTAGGCATTTCCATAATCTTGTGTTGTGGAATCATAAGCCATAAATTTCTAATGAAAAAGTCAACTCAAACAAATTAAATCAATTTAAAAAATATAAAGCCCAATCATAGGATAATTTGAGATGCTCGCTAAGTTTCCTAGCATCGTGAACATCTCCTATTTATCTTTATTTAACTTCGATAACAATTCCCTCTCATTGATCAATCCCATTTGATCTTCCAAAATAAACTAATCAATTGATAGTCTTATCTATTGAAGTCTTTGGAGACAACGATCATTTACCTTAATCGAGAGTATTCCTAAGGGATCTCATTCCTTAGGATGTAATTAACTATGGGAGCTTGCCTTTGTAGGGAACTTAACGAACCTAGTTTAAAATAAACCCTACTTTATTTTTCCATATAAAGTAGGGGAAGAATCTTTGGTATACATGCAAACCCATTATCCTTAGGAGTCCTTGTTGAGGTGATTAAGTCCATTGTAGGGTGGTGACTTCTATCTTTCGAGATAGTACACCTCTCCTAAATGTCATACCCAATCACCCTCAATAAGAATATCTGTGAACCTATGTGGTGTCAAAAAATGCATAAAAAGGAGATGTATATTTCTATCTTCATTTTATTCAGCATAGAGTGAAGATGGAAGTATATTTATCTTTAGAAATATAAAATTTTCTCCACACTTCATTAATCCATTCTTAATTAAGGGTTATTTCACTAATTATCCCCTTAATTAATTTCATAAAATTCAAAAATCTTCTATAACTTAATTAATCTATCTTGGAGATGTTTAGGTGTTTAAGAGCCTAAGTACATTAAGGAAAAAAAATCCAACTCACATGTGTGAGAGGGGTTATAAAATTACTTAAGTTAAACCCCTTAGTTTAATTAATCATTAATCATGAGCCAAATTGCATTAGGCCTTTTCTTCCTAGGTGCATTACAAATTTAAATTCCTTGTGAGGTTTTATGTCATCTCATTGGCTCATAATTATTTGATTAAATATACTAAGGTGGTATAGGTGAGGTAATTAATACACTTAATTCATACCTTAACCAAAATATAAAATGGATCAAATCATCTAAAAATTGAACTTAAATATCCAACACATGTGGGAATGGGTTAGGAACAACATACTCTCCTCACATTTCTCAAATTAAATCAAGCTCAAAACAAAATCAAACTTTCTTGAAAAATAATTTGATTTACTTTAAACTTTCTTATTTCATGAGATTATCTTTAGGAATTAATTAGGGTAATTATGTTTACATGCATTCATCACTTTAGTTCTTTCTTAACATGCTATATGTGTGTTTCATATGAATTTCATGCATTCATTCCTTTCTAAAAAATCAAAATAAAAGTGAAACATTTTCTTTATGTCAGATTGCATGTTTTGGCTAAAGTAAAAATATGAATGGCTATTATCACTATTGTCCAAATTATTTTCAAAAATATGAATCAATTACCAAAATTGAAAGTGTGTTACTTATATTTTATTTATAAGTTTGCATGTATATATAAAATGTTTTATGTTTGCTTCCTTTCTTTCCCCTTAACATGGATTCGAATAAGATTTACAAAGTGTATGGTTCTTTTAAAAAGAACATAACACTTGCTCAAATCTACTCTTATACCTTTCCATGTTACAACCTAAGAAGGATTTCCATATTCACACATATAAATTGCATAAACAAATCAAACAATCAAATATAACATTTTGCATCCTTTCTTTTCCATTCATTTCTTTTGTACATATGCTTGTATTGAAGGAAAGTGGCATATTAGTCACGGAAACAATCGAGGCTTTAAGTATCCATAAGTAGGTCTTGTACCTTACATCCCTGGTTAACAATTGTATCGTACTCACTTATGCCTTTCATCCATACATGTGTGCATGTAAAGAATGGATAATAAAACCTTTTTCCTACTTAATGAAAATCATGCATCATAAAGTATTCAAATTTTGTCAAGTAAACCACTTAGCATTCATCATAAAGTGTGTCAAACATTCTCATTTGTATGAATAGATATGCTTAGGATTCATTCATATGTATGTTATACATGTTGGGAAAGAAATGAAGTGATGTATGTTTTTATGAATTTAGTTCACTTTACTTAATCTTAAAATACCTTTATTTATGAACAAGTTTGTTTAGAATTGATCTAAACTTAGGATTAATTAAAACACATAATCAAACATTTACTAAACAAATAAAACATTAATCCACTTTAGAAATTAATTAAGGTAGGAAGGAAAGAGAAGTTCCCTTCTCTTTTCAACTTTTTAAAACTTAGTAACTAATTGTAGGATTCATTTAAACCAAACAAAAATATAAAATAAAATGAACCCAAATCAACTAAACACTTAAAGGAAACCACCCATCTAAGTTGAACATCTTCACACTTAGAAAATTCAAACCTTAAAACTATAACTAAGCATACCACACAAAACTTCTGAAGTATATACATTAGACAAAGTCATCACTTCTAGCTTTAGGTTAGGGGGTGCATGGCTTGATGTTTGATTTTATTTTGTGATGTTCTATTTTAGTCTGGATGTTAGGGTGAATGTGCATAGAATAAATGGTAGGATGATTTAGTCTAACCATTATCTTTTGCAGGGGATTGTGCTTAAGGGGCACTATAATAAAAATATAACTGCTTTCGTTGTGCAAGTGCTCAAACCCCTAAGCATAATCCAATAGGTCATGTGAACTTGGTTATCCATGTGTGGGGTGCTAAGTCCAATATATATGCTTGGAATTTGTGTGGTTTGTTTAACTAATCCCTATTTTGCGGTGTTAGTTAGATTTACTTTTCCTTTTCATGTATTTTTTATAATTAGGATTTTGGAATGATTGTTATGGGGATTAGGATGAGCATTGGTCATAAGATCTCACCTTATGCACCATGTGAAGCCTTTTGAGCAACCACCTTCCAACCATCCAAAAGAAGGAACCAAAGAAGAAGAAGAAAAGAAGAAGAAAGAAGAAAAGAAGAATGAAGAAATGAATCTTGAAGACCCCTATAACAATAAATTCCTTATTTAATTGTAATTAATTGATTTGTAAGCTGGGTTGTATAAGGGTAGAGCTCAGCTACCCATTTTGTTTTTGGGTTTGTGCGGTGGTGCTCGACCACAAATGACCTCTTATTCTTTTACATTAGCTTTATAAATTGATTGATGATTTGTTTAGTTTGTGGATCAAGATGGCATCCTTTTCCTACTTTCTTCCTTGCTTGATGTATGGCCTGGATGTGGATGAGGCTCTTAGGGAAAAATAAATCTTATACCAAATTTAACAATTCAAAATTAAAATAAAGAACTCATAACTTCACCTAAAACTTAGGCAAAAAATCAAGATAAATGAATTAGCAACCCTTTAGCTGGATGAGTATTTCTTTTATATCATGCATAAATGCATATTATTTTCACTCTTGATTGGAGGGCTTCCACCTTTTCCAAAGAAACTTAGCTTGACCTTAGAGAGCCATGGTGGAAACACACCTCCTCCCTTCTCACTAATTTTGGCCAATAATCTTACTTCTCATGCATTAGGCAAATGAATCCTATAAGCCTGAGTCAAATGATTGTCTAAAAATGGAAATAACATGTAATATAATTTCCATTAGATTTAGTTCATTTAAAGCATGCCCTTACATGATCTAGTCTCTTTAGGGAGTGAGTTTAAGGACTTGTCTCTTTCTAAATAAATAATAGCCTAGCTATCTTGCATAAATCATATGACTTGAATTTAAAATCGTAGGAAGAGTTAGTTGGCATCCAACCCCTGGAAGTTGTAAGTTCAAGTAGTCGGGTGATTTGTCCTCTTTTGTGGAGGCAAACCAAATACCCATTGTTGCCTTAGATTTAGATCATGCTTTTGGCCCTCACCAAAGCTACCTAGATTTAGGTTATGAGGTTGCTTCTCCCCTTAGGCCATAAGCATAAATCCTTACCTCTTAGGCATTACCATAACCTTGTGTTATGGAATCATAAGCCCTAAACTTCTAATAAAAGTTAACTCAAATGAATAATTCAATTTTGAAAATAAAGCCCAACCATAGGATAGTTTGAGATGCTCACTAGGTTTCCTAGCATAGTGAGCATCTCCTACTTATCTTTTTTTTGGCTTCGATAATAACTCCCTCTCTTTGATCAACCCTATTTGATCTTCCAAAATAAACTAATCGATTGATAGTCCTACCTATTAAAATTTTTAGAGATAATGATCATTTACCTTAGTCGAGAGTATTCCTAAAGGATCTCATTCCTTAGGATGTAATTAACTATGATGGCTTGCCCCTGTAGGGAACTTAATGAACCCAGTTTAAAATAAACCCTACTTTACCTTTTTATGTAAAGTAGGGAAGAATCTTTGTACATGCAGATTATCCTTAGAGTCCTTGTTGAGGTGATTAGGTCATTGTAGGGTGGTGACTCCTATCTTTCGGGATAGTACACCTCTTCTCAATGTCATACCCGATCACCCTTAATAAGAACATTTGGGGGTCTATGTGGTGTCAAAAATGCATAAAAAGAAAGAAGATGTATATCTCCATCTTCATTTCTATCCCATATAGAGTGAAGATGGAAGTATATATCTTGCTTATTTAGAAATTAAACATATTAAAAATTTTACGACACCAGTCTAAAATATTGCATCACAAAACCAAACATATATCATACCATACACCGCCCTAACATAAAGCTAGAAGTGATGACTTTGTTTTAGGGTCTATGTATTAAGGCTTGTGTGGTATGTCTTAACTATGCTTTGTTATGATTTTCTAAGTATGAAATAAGTTTAATCATAAGAGTTTAATTTCACTTTAAGTGGCTTAATTGATTTGAAAATTTTACTTAGTGTTTTCTTTTGTTTCAATTGACTTACACTTCACAACTAAGTGTTATAAAGAGAAAAAAAAAGAGAGGATTACTCTCTTTCATCCCTATCTTAAGTCACATCTAAAGCATATAAATTAGCTCAATTCTCTTTAGTGAATGGCTTATTACGTATTTTAAATTAATTCTAAGTTTAGATTCACTTTAAATAATTATATTCAATATGAAAGAGATCTTAAGATTAATTTGATTAAATTACTATCATATAACACATATTCAACCATTCTTTTCCCTCACATGTAGCATGCACATCATTAAATCCTAAGCATACCTACAAATATAATATGTTTCTTTGAACACACTTTAAATGAAAGATGATTATGTATATTTTGTAGAAAAATGCGATTTTCACTCATTAGTTAGGTGCACATTCAAGTGTACAAAATCTTTAAGCAAGTACTTCACCTGTTAGAGTGAGGTAAAAGACCTCCTTGGGTTATTAAAGTCTTGCATCCCCAAAATGTCGACTAGATATACCCACTATTCTTGAATACATGAATGTACAAGTGACTACAAGATGAAAAATCATGTAGTTGTTTTTCTTTGAATTGAATTATTTATGCATGTGAGCTAAAATTCTATCTAAATTATAATATAGAAATACATAGGAATGAATTCAAACAAATATTGTGTTCTTTTGAAATGGGTATACACTTGTTAACATTCAAACTTTATGTAAATATAGATTAAAGAAAGAGAACTCCATATCACATATTCTAAGCCATAGACACATGCAAGATTATAGGTATCTATAACTATCATCACTCAAAATATTATAGTTTACTTATAAACTTCTGAAAATAATTTTTCTTTAATAATGATAATAGTCATACCTATATTAAATTAAATCAACACATGAAAATTTGACATAAAGGAAACCATTTGATTTAATTAATTTTGCAAAAGATGAAATCAAATGACATACAACATTTAATATGATCGAAGAGGGATAAAAAACATAAGCATGTGATTTCATTCAACCAAACTAATTCCTAAGAACAATTGTATTAAATACAATTATATAAAAACCAAAGCTTTTAACATCATTTTTAAATTGATGTTTAACTTGATTTAAGGAAAGAGAAAAAAAGTTTGGTAATCTAATTCCATCCCATGTTTGTAAGTTAATTTAATTTTGAGAAGATAATTAGGTTAATTTTTGATTAATTAAGTTAAGATATGAATTAGCTCAATTAAATAACCCTTGCCTATGTTATCTTAAAATAATTATCCAAATAATTATGAGCCAATGTAATATGCAAATGAATTGAAAATTAAATTAGTAATGGTCCTATGAAATGACAAGGCCTAATGCAATTGGCTCATAATTAATGGTTAATTAAGCTTAAGGAACTTAATTAATTATTTTTATGATTTTCCCACACATATAGATAAATCATAATTTCATTAAATCTCTTTAGGTTATTGAACACTTAAAGACCTACCCATGAATTAATCAGGTTCAGATACATTTTAAGATTTGATTAAACTAATTAAGTAATTAATTAATCCATTAATCCTTAATTAATTTCTCTTAAAAAGTGAAGGAAACATAAGGAAAAGATTAGGAGAAAATCCCCAATCCATTTCCCTAAGACTCCTCAGTATTAAATAGTGAGATGACCCAATTAATTAAGCAAATTACTATTAACATGGTTAATTATCACTTAATTAAGTTAAGAGGCTAATTAGAGCTTAATTAATCAATCTCCCCAATTAATTAATCAATATATCCCAAAAAAGTAGGGGAGGCAGAGGTCATCCCCATAAATAATCTCAAAAGTTTGAAGTTGGTGGTTAATTAAGGAGTAATTAAGGTAATTAAATTTTTTGAACCTTAATTAAGCTCAAATTACTATTTAAAATCAATTAAGAATAATTTTAATGGATTTCCTCTAAAATATCTTTAAAATGAGTCATTATTTGTATTTTTTAGATTTTTCTACAAGTTATGAATTAGAAGTTCCCTTAAAATTATTAAATTAACCCTAATTAAGCCTAATCCTGTCATTAGTGCCACATGGCACACTTTCGATGTGGCACTGCAGGATTGGCTATTTAAGTAGTCACTTCGGCGGTTGAGTTAGCCAGCGATAGGATGCAGTATTGATCTCCGTCGTCCGATATCTAAACAGACGTCATAGATTAAACTCGCTGTTAATAATGGCTCAAATCAATGGATATAGTGTGATTTGATCATAGCGGTCCATTCCAATCATGCAGAATGGATGGCCTGTGATCTCTCTTTCAATGAGCGATGAATAATGGAGCCCATATGCTGTGTATCGCTCGATCCGAGCTCACCCAAAGTCAGATTCATCCCAAAGAAATCCCACACCTTTGCGTGAGGGATCCATGAAAATCCAATGGCTAGGATCGGCTCACATGCAACTTTCATTCACAAAGCTCCAACACATTTTCTCCCAAGAGCTCAGTTTGAAGCAATTACCTCCCCGGAGCTAAGATCGACAGTTTAAATTCTTGAGGAAGCTTCATTTAGTAGAGACGAGCCCCTATTGAGCAGTAATTGGATTAATTCCACCCGAATTGCTCAGAAGGCCAAGGATCGAGCTTTGGAGCCTCAATCTTGATCGAAGTCAATCCTATGATGGCTTTAGAGCTTAGGAAATGACTTGGGTGTCTTCGATGATGTGCGTGGAAGGGTTGTGTAAGAGCAATTGAGTTTTTGTTTAGAAATGAGAGAGTTGGAATCGAGGATGAGCTCCCCAATTTTGGTTTCCCATGGGAAGAGGAAATTCGAAGTGGGGAAGGCCTAGAATCACTCTGGAAAGTGTTAGGGAGGTTTGAAAATGCTTGGGAGGCTCTCACGAAGTGAATCATGTGATTTCCTGTGAGAATTGAGGGGGTATACCCCTCCATTGGCTAAGTTGAATAGGTGGGATTGCCTCCCATTTTTTGGCCGGCCAGCCACCATCAAAGTGTCGGAGGTGTCGCTATCAAGTCCACGTGGCTCAATTTGTGTGGAGGAATGGTTGGGAGGTGGCTCAAGGCTTGACATGCTTGATGGCTTCTCCCTTGATCCTTTAGTTCTTAGCTTGGGAGGGAGGTGAGTTAGCTCACCTCCCTTTGGTCCATGGCAAGCCTAGCCCACTTAGGGTGGGCTAGGTGGCTTAGGTGATACCCCATTTGGTTGCTTGATGGATGCCAAGGATAATAGGAGAGTGGACTTTGCCAATTTTTTCCAAATCCCTCATGGAGAGGCATATCCAAGGGGGATTTGCCTTGGGTTTAGCTTCAACTGGGTTTGGCCTGACCTAGGGTGAGTTTGTGTTAGGTTGCAAAGTCCCATGAGTTGGTTTTATGGGTTTTGGCTTAATTTGGTCAAATGGGATAATTTGGGTAATGTTGGTTCAGGTTGACCAATTGGTCAAATTGGGTCAAATTAAGGCTTGGGTTAGGTTCAAATGATGATTTAAAGAGTTTTAGTTCAAGTGGTCTCAATCAACTTGGCCAAGGTTTGATTTTAGCTTATTTGGATTCAAATGGGTCAAGTTGACCAATTTGATCAATTTGACCAAATTGGGTTGGGTTAGGTGTTGGTTCAAGTTAAATTGGTTAATTGAGAATGATTGTAGGCTTCGGTTTGAATAAATTTGGATTTAAATTAGATTTTGGATAATATAATCTTTTATGTCAATTTGGGCTAAGTTATGTTGGGTTGACCAATTGATCAAATTGGGCTCAATTGTGACTTTGGTCAAGTTCATTAATCAATTTGGGATGAACTTGAGCCATTGGTTGCAATCAATTTGGGTTGGATCATGATTTGACCCATTTTGGCCTTTTAGGCCAATTTGGGTCAACATGGGTCAAATGGCCAATTGGACTTGGTTTGGCTTAATTGAGGGTCAAGTCATGTTCAATCATTGATCATGAGTTGGTGTGAATCAATGGTTTCAATAAATTTGGTGTACGGTGAGTTTAGGCTAATTTGGGTTTCATGTGGGCTAAGGGTTAACTTGGTCAAATGACCAAGTTGACTTGGATTGACCCAACTCAAGGCAATTGATCATCCTAGGGTGATCAATGATCATGGTATGAGATTTAAATGTGCTTGGTTTAATCTAATTTAGGTTGGATTAGAACTTGGCTCATCTGAGTTCTTTCAGCCACTTTGGGTCAAGTGGACCAAAATGGGTCAATTGGCTTGGTTTTGGTTTGATTAAGATTTAGTTAAATTTATATATGAGCCTTGGATTAAAATATAAATCCAACTGCAATCAATTTAGGCTATGGGGGGGTTTTGGGTCATTTGGAATTTTCAAGCCAAAAGGGTTAAGGTAGACTTGACTTGGGTTGATTTCAATTTGGCTAGATGATTGTAGGTTTCATTTATATTTGGATAGGTGATTAAAGGAATGATCAATTTAAGAGAAAATCTATTGATTTTGACTTGATTCAGATAGATTTTGACCAAGTTCAAGAAATTGGCTTAAAGGGATTGAATTATGCTTTGATTTGATTTTGGATTTGGCTATTTGAATTTATATTTCATTAATATTTGTGAATATAAATGAAGATATAAATGACATGAGAAAATCACGTGAGTTTGAAGTGATTTGGAAGCAAATTTGACTAAGTTCATGGAGGTAGGTCAAAAGGGCTCAGAAGGAAATTGATTTAGTTTTGATCATGAGAATGTGGGTTTCATTTATATTTATAAATATAAATAAATAAATAAATAATTTATAAAGAAATCAATTGATTTTGGATTGATTTAGGTTAAGATTTGGTTAAGTTCATGGAGGTGGGCCCATATGGCTTAGGAAGGGTTTTGAGCTTTGATTTGATTATGGGTTTCAATCATTTGATTTGAAATGTATGGTTCTTTTTGTACATCCATATGTATTTGAGAAAAGTGGTATATTAGTGTGGACATCCTAGGGTGCACCATTGATTCTCTTAATCATCCTTCAATAATCTTCACGAGACTTGAGGGTAATGTTTATTACTTAACTACGATAGAGATCAAATTCTTTTAAAACTCAAGAATATCCTTCACATTGCAAAACTTCCAATATAATTTTATTGCTACTCTTGACTTGTACATTACTAATCCTTAAAAAATCTAAGAGTTCATCATCAAATAGAAGAATACAAATGCACCACACATGTACTGCTGCTAGAATCCCAAAACTTTATCATACCTCGAACCCAAGAAGGAAGAATACTCGAGAAATCAAATAGAGAAGCATACACTGTCTCATCAACCCCTACTGCCTGTAGTGTCTCTCGATGTGTCCGCAAAATGTACCTGGCCCAAGTCACATACCCATCAAGCTAGAATCGACCCTGGTGAGTCTCATGGCCACTCAAGTGCACTAGGCGAAGATGCGATGGCCTTGTAACTCGAATGCCCTACTGGATCAACTATGTCACCTATCGTCCGCAGAATATCACACATCCCATAACGGATCTGAGCCACATTGTTATCTAATGGTTTATACTCCCCACATTTCAACTTAATGGTGGATACCCAATCTGCTGGCTTTTCAAAAGTAAGTGAATCCGAAGCACAATCTAGAAGTAGAGGAGAACATGTGAAAAAGTCTTGAAAAATATCACACCCTCGTAGCATATCCTCATAGTTCTCAAGTCTATCCCTAACGTCAGCATCCCCCCGAGGATTGTGTTTATCAATAATAGTCTAGATTGCCTCCTCACTAGGCTTGCATGGTGTCATGTCAGCGGGTCTGCTCCAATGAAACATCTCCTGCAAAGACACAAGAAGATAGGGACTGAGCACAATGCAAAGAATGACAAGCACAAGCAATCACACAAAATATACAAACGCACTCAATTGAATGAAAGGGGGACAACAAACATGATCCTCTTTGGGAGCTCACCATGTTTGTTAGGGAGCATTGTTGACCTATATATTCATGTCAAAATGTGATAATGTGAAATTGACGGAGACAACAAATATATATGAGGTCATATTCATCTGAATTATCGCAGGAATTAATTGAATGAATGAACTAAAAAAATTCAGAGATTAACATTGCAAAGATTAAGCTAGCATCAGATTGTGAAATAAATTGCTTAAGACATATTTGGAAAATTGAAAATATCTAAAATGGAGATTCGCATTGCATAAGTCAACGCATAAAGGCTAAATGCATAATCATATACGCATGTGAGGTGGCAACGTAAAATCTAAAATGTGCCGATGACAATGTGTGTGTGTGTGTGTGTGTGTATATATATATATAAATCCCTCATGCATTAGCATATTTGATCTTAATATTTGAATTGAATTTAAGGTTTAGTTTGAGAAGAAAAGCATGGATTGAGTTTAGGGTAAAGGGTAGGCAAGTCTCCATAAGTCCCTAAAGCATAACCCACTCCTATGACTAAACCTTCTAAGTCTCTAAGTTTAGGTTAAGTGTTCACTAATTTAGAAGTATCTTAAAGCTAAGAAACTCTTAGTATCTATAAGAGTCCTAGATCTATGATGAGGAGATTTAGAACTTACTTGAAAAGTGAGATCAACATATGTGTCTTTGTTGAGTGTCACATGGCTATGCTACTAGAATCTAGATCTAGCTACATTTGGACTCCAAATGTAATAATCTCTTTCTAATAATTAACTTGTTGTTTCAAATTTCCTACTCCATCATTTAGCTCAAAGAGTAGAGATAATATATAGAATTAGAACTAATTTGATCAAAATTAAAGATTTTTTTACTTATGCTAAAATTAAATTTATGTTAAGTAAAAAATAATGATTTTAGTACTTTCATTTTAATTTAATCTAATTCTATTGTTTATTAAAAAAATTAAATTTCTTAATTGATTATTGTTTATATAAAGTTCATTTAATAATTTGGTATATATATATATATATATGTTGACCTCCATGCATGCTACATCAGTTGAATTGAGCTCACATGACACATTTGACAAACTTGGATGCAACGTGCAAATCAAAATGACACTGGACATCATTAAAACTAGTTGAAATGACCTCCATCGATGAACATACTTAGCCATCATGTTTAGAACATCAAAATTGATATGAATATACATATTACACTCGAAGATTGACCTATTAATAGTTTGAGTCGTCAATGTGCCAACATGCATATCAAAGTTGGGAGACTACAATGATACCCAAATGAAATCCATTCATAAAATTGATTGTGTTGTTAGCATCAAAATGTCAAAAAATATTAAATGAGACTATTTTCACTCAATTTGGATGAGCTTACACGAATGCTATCGAAAGTGATGATGCACATTATTGAACTCAAATTGACCCGATTCGATGCCAACTTGAACTGAGCAACTCCGATCATGAAACAAAGCTGCTATTATGTTTGAAATATCGAATAACCTAAAATTGATATATATATATATATATATATAAACTATATAATAATGTCATCACAAAAAATCAAAAATAGAGTTGATTTTCATTTAAATAAACATAGGCTTTATAAATAACCCTAATATCTAACCCTAACTCTTCTATTCACAGCTCGAAACCCCCACTCACCCGCTGCATAGGAATTCCTCTTGGTCGAGTGTACTAAGCCCTCTTCCTCTCTCTCGATCGAAGGCTTAACTCAGCTCTTCCTCCCGGTAGGTCAACTCCCTCTCCTTTCGAGCGACCTTCTCTCGTAGGTAACTCTCATTTGTCTCTCCTTGTTTTTAATTTAGCATAGCTCTACCATGTGAGTTGGATTCTCGCCTTCCCTTCATCTCATTGCATTACCGAAGCCAAAGCTAAACATCTCTCTTGTTCATCCTATCTCTAAATCCTCTCCATCTGCACAGAGCCTCAGCCAACCCTCTCAGCTGGAAACTAGAAGCACAACCAACTTCAACCTCATCCCAGTAATCCCGACTCCACCCAAAGCATATGCAACCTATTTTCTTTGATCTCAGAAACTCTCAAGTTCTCAACTCATCTCTGCCTTTGGCCAAGCACAAAATTCCCTCCTACTAACCTTCACTGTCCCCTCACTTGTACTGCATATTCTTTAGCTTATCTAAATCCCATGAACCCACTCACAAATTAGATTTCATAAATCTAGTTTTAACCATTTGAAATAAACATTAGAGCATGTTGTTTGGTTCGAGTTAAGGCCAGCCTAAATCCTATAACCAAGCGTCGCCTCCAATCCCCTACCGCTTAAACCCAATCCTCCCTATTTGCATGTCAAGCCAAAACTAAATTCCTTGTTGTTATCCATATTAGCAGCCCAATCCCTACATCTCTCCATAATAGAGCTGAACCCATTCTCCTCTTCATGCAATTTCAGTGCAAATCTTCATCCATGTCTATGTGGTGTTTGTTTTTGATTTGTATATGGAAGATACCATGTAGATCTGAGGGTGTACTTATTGAGGTGATCAGATATGACATCAAGGAATGGTGCACTATCTCAAAATATAGAAAGCACCACCTTTAATGGACCTAATCATCTAATAAAGACTCCTAAGGCATGATGGGTTTTTGAATATACTAGAGATTTTTTCCTACTTTACATGGTTGAGTAAAGCAAGGTTTATTTAAATCCGGTTCTAAAGTTCCCTATAGGGGCAATAAGGAAGGTGAGTTCATTAGGAATACTAACGAGTAAAGTAGGCAATTATTGTCTTTGAAGATTTTAAAGATAGGACTATCAATAAATTAACTATGTTTGGAAAATCAAGTGGGATAGATCAAAAGGAGAGACTTATTATTGAAGCCAAAGGGAGATGAGTAGGGGATGTTCATGATACTAGGAAGCCTATTGAACATCCCAAATTATCCTATGGTTGGGCTCTATATGTTTGAAATTGAAGAGATTGATTTTATTAAAGTTGATATTTTATTAGAAAGCTAAGACTTATAATCCCATAATACAAGGTTATGGAAATGCCTAAGAGGTGAGGATTTATACTTGTAGCTCAAAGGAAATAGCTAGCTTGGATCCTAAATCTAGGGAGCTTTAGTAAGAACCAAAATGTGACCTAAATCTAAGCAGAGATGGGTATAAAGTTTACCTCCACAAGAAAGAGTAAACCACCCGACTGCTGGACTTACAACCACCTAAAATGACAGCCAGTTAACCCCTCCTACACTTTAAATCTATGTGGCCAAGTCATATAAATTGTAAGATAGTTAGGTTATTATTATTTAGACAGAGACTAAAGTCATTAAACCTACTCTCTAAAGAAACTAGGGCATGAGTGGTATGAGTAATGACTTAATCTATTGCAAATCTTTTCAATTTTTATTTGATTTTAGACTCTTCATTTTGACAAAAGCTATAGGATTTTTATATGCCTAAATGTATTTGAAATGAGTTATGGGCTAAATCAAGAGAAAAGAGGGTGAAGCTCTGTCAGTAGGAGTTGCTCTCATAGGTCAAGTAGTTCCCATGCGTGCAAGAATGGAGGCCCTCATTTTATAAGAGTGATTCAAGATGATACACATGATATTAAGCATACAACATCCAGCTAAGAAGTTTCTAAATCTTTTAATTATCTTGATTTAATGCCCGGGCTTTATGTGAGGTTATAAGTTATTTAAAAATTTAATTATAAGTTGTAGTTGGGTAAAAGATTTAATTTTCCCTAAGAGCCAAATCGCATCCAGGCCATACAACAAACACCAATCATAAAGAAACTATAAAGAGGCATGTAATTTTTAATGCACAAGCTAAAAAAAATATCAAATATTTTATAGCTACCACAAAAGAATAAAAGGTCAGTACAGTCGGGTACCACCGTACAACCTAAAAAGAAAATGGATAGCTAAGTTCTACCTTTAAACAACCCGGATTACAAAAGAATAGTTACAATTAAGAATGAATACATGATATAGGGGTATTCACCTTCTTCATATCTCCTCCATTTCTTCATTTGAGATTGCTTTGGATGTGTTTGCTTTAAAGGCATCACGAGGCCTCCCAGGATGAAGTCTTCTAGTCTCTACTCATCCTAATCCCCCATGGCACTAATCCTAATTCCTAATTATAAAGTTACATTGAAATGGAAAAATAAAGCTAACTACACCTGCAAGATAAAGGTTAGCTAAACATACGTTCCACCCAATCAATTATATTTATAATTTAGGCTTAGCACTCTGCACATGGGTAACCAAACCACTCTATCTTGAATTATGCTTAGGAGCTTAAGCAACCTACAAAGAGAGCATTCGTATTTATTTTTCAACGGCCCTTAAGCACAATCCCCTACAAGAGAGCATGATTAGGCTAATAATGGCGTAACATCTAGTCTATGAAACATACACCTTAACATCCAATCTAAAATAATACATCACAAAATAAAACATACATCAAACCATGCACCATTCTATCATAAAGCTAGAAGGATGACTTAATCTAATGTGTGTGTATTAAGGCTTGTGTGGTATGTCCTAACTAGGCTTTAGAGTTATAGTTTCTTAAGTGTAGAAAGATTCAATTTAAAGGGTAGTTTCACTTTAAGTTGTTTAGTTAATTTTTAAGATTTTACTTAATGTTTTCTTTTGTTTCATTTGACCTACACAAAATAATTAAGTGTTATAAAGAGAAGGGAAAGAGAGGATCACTCTCTTTTATCCCTATCATAAGTCATTTCTAAAGCCAGTTAATTAAATAATTCTCTTTAGTGAATGGCTTATTATATATTTTTAATTAGTCTTAATTTTAGGTTCACTTTAAATAAACTCATTCCATGAGAAAGGCATCTCAATAATTAATGAACTACCATCAAATGACACATGTTTGTTTATTTCTTTCCATCATATATAACATGCATATGGTTAAGTCCTAAACATACCTATACATGCAATTTATATTTTAGCATACTTGAATGTGAAAGTAAGCAAATGCATTTGGAATTGATGTTTCATTTGGTTGAATTATTTTGTCATATTATTTTAAAGCTCCATCTAAATTCTTATACAAAAGCATAAGGAAAGAACTTCAAATTATATGATTAATCAATTCAACCACTTGAACAAAGTATGAATGCATGCCTTTTTTTTTTTAAAAGGGAGAGATTCTCATTCAATAATTATATAGACACTCACATGTATAAAAGTTTTAAGCAAGTATGTCGCCATTGTTTTGCAAGGGGTGAGGTAGGAACCTCCTTAGGGCTACATAAAGTCATGCATCCTTGGAATGTCTAGACTAATATACCCACTATCCTCAAATACATATGGATGTATAAGAAACTATAAGAATAGAAACCATGCAAAAGTAGAATTGATTTGATTAAATTAAAATTATAGTTTTTCTTCCACTAGTTGTATCACACACACACACACGCACACACACACACACACACACACACACACACACACACATACACACACACACACACACACACACACACACACATATATATATATATATATATATATATATATATATATAAGAATTTTAAGTAGATGATGCCATTTTTTCGCACCAAGTGAGTGAGGTAGGAACCTCCTTAGGGCTACTTAAAGACGTTCATCCCTGGGATGTCCAGACTAATATACCCACTATTCTTATATATATGTGAATGTGCAAGAAACTATAAAAATAAAAACTATACAAAAGTCAGATTCAATTTAACTGATTTATTTGTGTAAATGAATTAAAGCTTTATCTAAATTCTAATATCAAAGATGCATAAGAATGAAATCAAGCAAGTACATCAACATTGTTCTACACCAAGGGAGTGAGGTCGGAACCTCCTTAGGACTACTTAAAGCTGTGCGTCCCTAGGATGTCTAGACGAATATACCCGCTAACATTCTTACTTATGCAAATCAACATATGAATACAAGAAAGAAACTTCACTTCATACACTAAGTTTATATTCACATGCACTTCCTACACACACACACACACACACACACACACACACACACACACACACACACACACACACACACACATATATATATATAAATAAAGTCACAACACATATTCTTATTCATTAAGAAGCTTTTGAAAATATGTTTGAGATTTAGTAGTGATAATAATACACACATATTGCAAATTTCATATAAAAGAAATCATTTTAATTAATTAATTTTTTGAAAGAAATGAATACATGACTCAAGTGGCATGCAACATTTTAATATGATTGGAAAGAAATAAAGAGAAACAAGCATGTAATTTCATTCAATTCAACTAATTCATAAGGAGAATCATATTAAATAAGCATATTTAAAATAAATCAAAGCTTCTTATTAAGTTATTTTTGGATGTTTGATTTGATTTAGAGAAAAGAGGGGTTCAATCATTAGCTGCTCCTAACCCATTCCGATGTTTATGAATTGATTTAGTTTAATGGAAAAGATAATTAGGTTGATTTTATGGATTAATTAGGTTACAATACGAGTTAAGTTCATTAATTAAACCTTACCTATGTTACCTTAAAGTAATTGATTAAATAATCATGAGCCAACATGATATACATGGAAAATAACTTGCAATGATCCTAAGAAATGAAAGGACCTAATGCAATTAACTCATAATTAATAATTAATTAGGTTAAGGAATTCAATTAAGTACTTTTATGGCTTCTCCACACATGTAGGTTAGCCATAATTTTCCCAAATAACTTTAGGTTATTAAACACCTAAAGATATACCAAATAAACTTAATTATATGAGTTCTGTGATTATGATTTTAATTTGGTTAATTAAGCTATTTTTAATTAATGAATCAAACCATCAATTAATCCTAAATTAATTATTTTCAAGTTATGAAATGAATTTAGGGAAAATAATGAGAAATATGTCCCAATCTTATTTCCCATGTCCATTCACTGCTATACAATGATTAGCAAGTTTAATTACCTATTTAGAATGTTAATTAATCATCAAATTAATTAAGAGAGTAATTAGAGCTAAGGCAAGAAATTTCTCTAATTAACCAAGCAATAAATCCCAAAATATTATGGGAGGTAGGGGTCATCCCATTAATCAACCTTAAAAACTGGAAATTAATTACTTGAGTAATTAAGGAGTAATTAAGCTAATTAAGTTTTTAATTAAACTTAAATTAAGCCTTAATTACTATTCAAAATCAATTGAGAGTAATTTTAATGGATTCTTCTCTCACATACCTTTAAAATGAGTATCTATTTATATTTTTATGATTTATTTATGATTTGTTCTGATTTTTAGAAGTTTCTAGTCATTAAGATGGTTTTCAAGAAGTTAGTTAATTTATTTTATTAAAATAAATCATTTGAACTTCAATATCTTTTAATACATAAATTATTTTGATTTAAAATTTTTGTGGTAGGTAGATTTTAACTTCAATTTCAAGTTCTAAAAATTTCAACTTAATTGATGTATTATTATTTTTTGATGATATTTAATTTTACTAAAACTCAAATTAAGCTCAAAATATTTAATGAAATTTAAGGATTTTGGGTTTGTTAGATTCCTCTCGGAAAGATGAATCCAACGAACTCTTATTTGTAATTTTTCATAGAGTCTTTTATTTTCTTTGAGTTTTTAAAGTTTCAAGTGATTTATATAATTTTTAAAATCAGAAAATTTGGATTTTCCCACTTCACCGAGTCAGCACTGCGCACGATGCTGACATGGCAACGCAGCGTCGCACAATTCGATGCATGATTCTATGTGGCATGCAACACCATGCGATTGGGCCACGTGGCACTGACATGATGCATGAGCAAGAAGCTGGGGAGCGAGAAAGCATTATGGGGTTCGATTCAGATAGTCTGATCACGATCGGACGGTCCAGATCCGATCTATGGGATCTAAAGGTAGAAATGTGCGATCAACGCATGATCTGAGCCATCCGATCGTGGATCAGACAATTCGAATCCAATCTGCATGATCCGACAAGCAAAAATATGAGATCGACATGTGATCTAAGTCATCCAATAACGTGAATCATGGGATCAGATGGTTGTTGTGCATTGCAGTCGATAGAATGATAAATCGGGGGAAAAATGCAAAATATAAATGAAAGTTCATCAGAATGGGCTCATTTTTGTAGTGATTCACATCGAAAAACTTCTATTTTGTATTAAGATTATATAAAATAAATAATACGAGGGATTTCTATGAAAAAATCCTAAAATTGCACAAAAATCATCACAAAATTAAGAAATCCTTAGGCTGACTATGGGTTTTTGAAGATTATCTCATCGAGGATGGTTTCTGGCGGCAGTGATGATCTGAGCACACTCTTGAATGGGGGAAGAATCCTTGGAATGAGCCTAGACATCTGTCTTCGCTCCAGAATGATGTATCAATCGGTGGTTGCCACTTCCTCACAGAAATCTACTTAGTTTTGGATTTTTTCACATAGAAATGAAGTGGGAATGATTATTGGTTGGTTTGGGAGCTCTATGGGATGGAAATGAGGGGAATAGGATGAGTTTTGCTTCCTCTATTTTTCTAGTTTCAAATTGGGCCGAAAATCCCTTTCATTTTGTGATTTTTGGCTCTAAAATTGGTGTCCTTAGCTTGGGGTGATTGGGAATGGAAGAGAATCATCATAGGTGGCTCAATTTTGGTTGGCTAAGGCATGGGAAGAGGCTGTCATGAAGGACAAATGGGTGTCCTAGCAAGTCGAGGTAAAAGTCCTTCATGTCAAGTGTTCCGATGGGGGAGGTGAAGTGAATTCACCTCTCCATGAGTCATGGCTACCCCAATCACCCCTTCGATCAGATGCTCAGTGTCCTTGGTGCCCATGTGGACTAATGGATGAGTGCCAAGTGGCCAAGGAAGAGAAATGATCACTTTGAAAGTGTCTTTTCTCATGGGATGCCCTTCACCCAAGGGAAAAATGCTCATTTGGCATTGAATTTGATTTAAGCAGATTTGAAATGAGTCAAAAGTGAGTTGGACTAAATTTCATGTCATTTGGAGTTTATTTGGTTTAATTTGGGTTAATTTGACCCATTTGGGCCAAATTATGTCAAAATAGGTTAGGTTGACCAATTGGTCAAATTAGATCAAAGCAAGGGTTGGATCAAGTTCAAATGACTACTTGGAGTGCATTGGTTTAATTGGTTTCAATCAATTAGGTTTAATTTGGATTTAATTTAGATTTTGGTCAATTTGATACTTTAGGTCAATTTGGGCTAAGTTGATTGATTTGACCCAATTGATCGGTGAATAATAGCTTGGTTTGGATTTGGTTGATCATTTGGATTATATTGTAGGCTTTGGTTAAGTTTAATTTAGATTTGATTGAGTTTTATGTTGATTTGAACCTTAAGAATAATTTGGGCTAAGTTGGGTTAGGTTGACCAATTAGTCAAATTGGGCTCAATTAAGGCTTTCGTCAAGTTCAATAATCAATTTGGAATGAACTTGAGCCATTGGTTGCAATCAATTTGGTTTAGGTTGCAATTTAGCTAGTTTTGATTCATATGGGCTAAAGGGTTGACTTGGTTAACGGGATAGATTGACTTGGTTTGACCCAATTCATAATAATTGATTAACCTAAGATGATCAACAATCATGACATGAAGTTTAGATTGGCTTAATTTCACTTTGAATTGAATTGAATTGGATTTTGGTTCATGTAGGTTAAATTGGCCACTATAGGTCAAGTGAGCCAATTGGGTTTAGTTGGCTTGATTTTGAGTTGGGTTTGATTTAGTTGAGTTTATATATGGATTTGAGATTGACATATAAGTTCAATAAAATTAGTTTGGGTTCAAATGAGTTTTGATTCATTTGAATATTTCAGGTCAAATGGGCTAGGTTGGGTTTGACTTGAGTTGATTTTGATTTTGCTTGATGATTGTAGATTTCATTTACATTTGGATAGATGATTGAAGGAATGATTGATTCAAGGGAAAATCCATTGGTTTTGATTTAATTTGGATAGGATTTGGCCAAGTTCAAGGAATTGATTTTAAGAGTATAAATTAGATTTTGGTTTAATTTTGGATTTGGTTTTGGCCATTTAGATTTATATTTCATTTTTATTTGGGAATATAAATGAAAATATAAATGGTTCATGAAAAAATCACTTGAGTTTGGAGTGATTTGAAAATAAATTTGACCAAGCCTATGGGTGATGTAGAAAATCATGAGGATCAACAAATTAGATCCCAAGGCCCATTTACAAGATCTCAAGCTAAAGCCCAAGAAAATTCAAGAAAGAAAAAGACTTAGCCCATTAGCCTACTAAGGCCCATTTTATGATTTCATCTTTTTTATTTATGTAATTTTTAATTTTCTTCTAGAAACTCCATGTTTGAAATTTTGCATTTAAAAATTCAAAGCATGACATGTGAGGTGGTTGAATCCACATAAAATAATAGCATGTGAAATGAGTGGATGGCATAAAATAATGAGGGAATTTATTACTTCACATTAATGTGGCCACCCACCTTTCCCTCCATGTTTTGAATTCTTTTCTTTTGAAAGATGCTTGTAATGGCTATAAATAGCCCCTCTTATTAGAATGAAGGAGATCTTTTGGCAATTACAAATTTTTGAGTTATTCTTGTGGTTTGAGAGCTTGGTGGCCAAACTTTGGCAATCTTTGGTGGGGCTAGTTATCCATATCTTCTTCCTTGACCTCCAATACCCACATTCTCTCAATCTCATCAAAAGAAAGGCCCACCTCCATCAAATTTGGTATCGAATGAAGCACGGAAGGAGCAAATTTGGTCAAAGTTTCTTCGAGGAAGAAACTCAAGTGTTGGACTTGTCTTCAAACTTGTGAGTTTTTCTTGGACTTGTTAGGTTAATTAATTTTCTTTTATGTGATAGTTTAAAAGCATATTAGTAGCTTGGTAAGATATATATTGCTTGCAAGTTTATGGTGATAGCATAAAATTTCAATTAGTAAGCTCCATTATATATTTTAGCCATTTTCCAATAGTGTGAATGAATGTGCACCCCTCCCCTCCCTCAAAAAAAGAGAAAAAAATTAAAAGAGTACCTTGGTGAGGTAGTTCATCACCTAAAAAGCAACCATTAGTGCAAATCAAAATCTAATTACTTGCTTTATTATCTTTGTTATTGTTTATGGTTAATTTTAGAAGTTTCTCGATTAACTTATGATAACTTGCTTTCTTAAAAGAAAAAAAAAGGCTTGATAAATTTGAGCATTTTTATTTCATTGCATTAAAAAATATATATATAAACAAATATGCATGCATAATAATATAAGTGTGTTAAACTTGGGTGATTTTGGAAGCTAAATAGAACTTTGTCAAAAAGACCTAAATTGTCTAAGGAGAGCTTGGGATTTAAGTGGTCTTGTACCCCCTCCTCACCTTGAAGTTCTCTTAGCTTAAAATTTCGCTTTGATTGCACAATTATATTATACTTATTTATTATATTTTTTCATTTTTTTTCATTGGTACCTTTTCATATATCTTTTTTTTTCTTCCTTAAAAAAAAAATCTCATGGCACCAAAATCTATCTCTCAAGATCAAGTTGAAAATTTGACTAGATTAGTTGATGCCTTAGATCTTAGGATCCAAGACAATGAACTAAAACTCAATAAATTTTAGAAGAAAGTAAGAATCAAATGCAAGAACTTAAACAACAAATGCAAACTCTTTAGTGCATCTACAAAATAATAGAGTACCAACTCCTCCTAATACTACTGCCTGTGGGGATAGATGAAGAAGATTCATATCCAAACCATAGAGAAAATCAACCACTTAGAAGACAATCAATTGCTAGAAATGGTGGAAGGGGAGAAAATTATTTTAAGACTATATATAGGTAAATTTTTGGTGGTGTATTTTGATTATATTATGATTTTTAGTCCAAGTGAAAATGAACATCTACAACACCTACAAAAGTCTTTGAACTACTTAGACAAGAGAAATTATACATTAATTTTAAAAGTGTTTCTTTTGCAAGTGAGGTAATCATTTTTTAGGCTTTATTATATCCACTTCTGGGCTTAAACCGATCCTTCTAAAGTGAAAACAATCTTAGATTGGCCACCACCTAAAAGTTTTTGAAGTTAGAAGCTTCCATGGTTTAGCCACTTTTATCTGAGATTTATTAAGAATTTCAGTACCATTGTTGCTCCAATAACGATATACTAAAATTAGATAAATTTTGTTGGACTTAATGTACAAAAGGCCTTAGAGCAAATTAAAGTTCTTATCACTTCGCACCAATCCTTAGGCTTCATTTTTCTAAAGCCTTTAAAGTGACATGTGATGCTTAGAATTAGGATAGGTGGAATTTTAAGTCAAGAGAATCATCCTATAGCATTCTTTAATGAAAAGTTAAATGAAGCTAAACAACGATATTCCACTTATGATAGAGAGTTTTATGCTGTAATTCAATCCTTAAGGCATTGGCGACACTATCTCTTACATAGAGAATTTATACTTAATTCTGATCACCATGCCTTAAAATTCATTAATACTCAACAAAAATTAAGTCATAGGCATGCAAAATGGGTTGAATTTTTACAAGACTACTCTTTTGTTCTAAAGAATAAGCACGGAATTAAGAATAAACGATGCTTTATCCAGGGTAAACCTAATGATTTCCTCTTTAGAATTGAGAATCCCAGGATTTGATAGAATTAAAGATGATTATATTATGTGCACTGACTTTCACCTAACTTATCTTGAACACCTAGATAAACCAATAACTTTACAAGGGACATTCTTGATAACAAATGGATATTTATATAAAGGAAAACAATTATGCATTCCTCGATCTTCTCTTAGAGAATTCCTTATCAATACATGCTTGGGGTGTGGTCATTTTGGAAAGGATAAGACCATATGTTTATTAGAAAATAGATTTTATTTGCCTTCATTAAAATGAGATGTTCAAAATTAGTGGCTCAATATTTAATTTGTAAACAAGCTAAAACTATCAAACAAAGGTCAACAATACACTTACATTCCTTATAGGCCTTGGGAAGACCTATCAATAGATTTTATTCTAGGATTACTTAGGATAGCTCGAGGACATGATAGTATTTTTGTTGTAGTGGATAGGTTCTTAAAAATGGCTCATTTCTTACCTTGTTCAAAAACAAATGATGCTTCTTATATAGCCAAATTATTTTTTAAAGAAATAGTGCGACTCCATGGTCTCCCTTTAACCATTGTTTCTGATAGAGATGTTAAGTTTGTCTCATATTTCTGGGAAACATTATGGAAATTATTAGGTACCAAATTAAAATTCTCTTCGCCTTTCACCCTGATGGACAAAGCAAGTAGTTAATCATACCTTAGAAAATTTGCTTAGATGTTTGGTAGGTAAAAGTTTAGAAAATTGGGATTTACATTTACCAACCTCTGAATTTGCCTATAATAGTACTATATCTAGAACTACAAAAAAATCACCATTTGAGATAGTCATATGAAAACCCGACAACCTAGATGTAGCAAACCTACCATCTCATGTATTTTCTGATACAACATTCTCATTTGCTAAAGATTTTCAAGGCCTCCATGAAGATATAAGAAAGCAAATTACTATAAGTAATGATAATTATGCTTCTAAGGCAAATCATAATCGTTCAACAAAAGAATATAAAGAAGGTGATTATGTATTGATTGCATTAGACAGAGCATTATCAAACTACTAAATATAAGAAATTACATGCATGAGCTTGTGGTCTATTTAAAATTCTCAAGAAAATTGGAACTAATGCTTATCACCTTGATTTTCCTCGATATGTTCATTCATCCAGGTTATTAATATTGAAGATATTCTATCATATGAAGGAATTAGCAAACCTCCACTTGTTTAGTCTAACTCTTTAGAAGGAGATATAGCAGTACTTGCGTAAGCCCTCTCTTCCTTGAGTTGACTATATTATCACCGAGGAAGCACCCATTAATCCAGCTTGAACATCATTTTCTAGTTTGTTGGAAGAATAAGCCACCAAGACACATGGTTGGCGTAGTGATTTGGAGACTTTAGCCCCACAATTAGTAGAAGACTTCTTAGATTTCAACTCATGGGTAGAGTTCAATTGAGCCAGGGAGTTGATGTAGAACATCATGAGGATCAACAAATTAGAGCCCAAGGCCCATTTACAAGATCTCAAGCTAAAACTAATGAATTTTAATTTTCTTCTAAAATTCTAAACATGTTTGAAACATTTAAAATTCAAAGGTGAAACCACATAAAATAATAGCATGTGAAATGGGTGGATGGCATAAAATAATGAGGTAATTTATTGCTTCACATTAATGTGGCCACCCACCTTTCCCTCCATGTTTTGAATTCTTTTCTTTGAAAGATGCTTGTAATGGCTATAGATAGCTCCTCTTATTAGAATGAAGGAGATCTTTTGGCAATTATAAATTTTTGAATTATTCTTGTGGTTTGAGAGCTTGGTGGCCAAACCTTGGCAATCCTTGGTGGGGCGCTAGTTATCCAACATATCTTCTTCCTTCACCTCCAATACCCACGTTCTCTCAATCTCAAAAGAAAGAACACCTCATGGGTGCAGTCAAAAGGCTAAGAAAGGAAACATATTTAGTTTGATTTGATTTTGGTCATTAGAGTATGGATTTTATTTATATTTGTGAATATAAATGAAGGAATAATTGATTTATAAAGAAATCAATTGAGTTTGGGATAATTTGGATTGATATTTAGCTAAGCTTATGAAAGTGGTTCATAAGACTTAGGAGGGAAATTTGATCTTGGATTTGATTTGAGACTGATTTATTTGGTTTGGAATTGATTTATGATCTGGACTTTGATTTGAGATTGAATTGATATATGAGAAAATCAATTGAATTGGGATTGATTTGAATTTGGTTAAGGCTAAGTCCATAAGATTAAATAAAAGGGCTTAGGAAGGGTTGGCATTTTGGATTTGATCATGGGATTGAATCATTTGAAGTTGGGTTTGAATTAAATTTTGATAGTTTGATTGAAAGATTAAATTGATATTTGAGAAAATTAAATGAATTGGGATTGATTTGGATTTGGTTAAAGCTAAGTCCATAAGATGAAATCAAAGGGCTTAGGAAGGGTTACTCAGCTTTAATCATTTGACTTGGAATTTGATTTATGATTTGGATTTAGAATTTGAATTTGAATTTAAGGTTTGGATTGAGAAGGGCATGGTTTTAGGCCATAGGGTGCAAGTTTTCAAAGTCCCTAAGGCATAACCTATTCCTGACTTACCCTAAGTCTCTAGGCTTAGGTTAAGTGTTCACTTATTCACTAGAAGTGTCTTAAGACTAATGAGCTCTTAGTGTCTACAAGAGTCCTTGATTTATGATGAGAGATTTGAGAACTCACTCCAAAAGTGAGATCAACAATCCCATTATCATCTTTATTATTTGTTGTACAAGATTTGGAGGAGATAATGGGCCTAGGAGATCTAAACTTAGAAGGCCCATTATCCGGATTCATCAAATCCAGGTCTTAATGCAAAGTGTGTGTTGGCCTCTCCAAATTTCCTCATCATAGATCTAGGACTCTTATAGACAGTAAGAGCTCCTTAGTCTTAAGACACTTCCAATGATTAGGTGAACACTTAACCTAACCCTAGAGATTTAGAAGGGTTAGCCATATGGTTAGGTCATGCCTTGGGACTTAGGAGACTTACTAAACCCAATCCATGATTTCCTTCTCAAACCAAATCTTAAATTCAATCCAAATCCAAACCAAATTTTTTTAAGACTCATAATCAATCCCATGATCAAATTCAAGCTCAAAATTCTCCATGAACTTTATGATTGAATTCAAAACCTTTATAAGCCTTTGATTTCTTTTTATGGACTTAGCCTTAAACAAACTCAAAACAATCCGATTCATTTGATTTTCTCAAAGATCAATTAAATCCCTCATTTATCAAATCCAAATCCAAACCCAATTCCAAATGATTGAAACCCAAAATCAAATCCAAGTGCCAAAATTCTTTCCTAACCCATGACCCATTCTCATAAGCTTAAATAGATCTCCACCAATGTTATCCAAAACCTGATTGATTTCTTTATAAATCAATTATTCCTTCATTTATATTCATAAATATAAGTGGAATTTATACTAAAATAAAAAAACCAAATCAAACTAAATCAAACCAAGTCAAGGCCCTTCTTAAGCCATATGAACCTACCTCCATAAGCTTACCAAATATTAACCCAAATCAACCCAAAAGTAATTGATTTTTCTTATAAATCAATTATTCCTTCATTTATATTCATAAATATAAATGAAACCCACCTTCTAATGTCCAAAAATAAATTAAACTAAATTGATTTCTTCTTAGCCCTTTTGACCTATATCCTTAAGCTTGGTCAAATTTACTTTTACTCCAAACTAAAGTCATTTTCTCATGAGTCATTTATATCTTCATTTATATTCTTGAATATAAATGAAATATAAATTTAAATAGCCAAAAGTAGATCCAAAATCAAACCAAAATCCAATTTATATCCTTTAAGCCAATTTTTTTGGATTTAACAAAATCCACCCAAATCAAGCAAAACCAATGTATTTTCTCTTAAACCAATCATTCGCAATCATCTATCCAAATAAAATGAAACCAATTAACAAACCAAACTCAAGTCAACCCAAGTCAAGTCAACTTGGTCCTTTAACCAAGTCAACCTTTAGCCCAAATGAAACCTAAACTATCCAAAACCCACCATACTCCAAAATGATTGAAACCATTGATTCACACTAATCCATGATCATGATTAAACATGACTTGATCCTCAATTGAGCCAAACCAAGTCCAATTGGCCATTTGACCCAAATTGACCCAAATTAGCCTAAAAGGCCAAAATTGGTCAAATCATAATCTAACCCAAATTGATTGCAACCAATGGCTCAAGTTCATTCCAAATTGATTATTGAACTTGACCAAAGCTATAGTTAAGCCCAATTTGACCAATTGGTCAACCTGACCCAACCTAGCCTAAATTAACCTAAAGGATTAAATTGACCAAAATCTAAATTAAATCCAAATTGATTCAAACCAAAGCCTACAATAATTTTCAATTGACCAATCGAACATGAATCAACACCACCCAACCCTGAAATTCTTAGCCCATTTGACTTATATGAATCTAAATGAGCAAAAATAAAACCTAGGCTAAATTGATTGAAACCACTTAAGCTAAAACACTTCAAATCATCATTTGAACCTAACCCAAGCTTTTTCTTGACCTAATTTGACCAATTGGTCAACCTAACCCAACATAACCCAATATGAACCCATTTGACCAAATGAAGCCAAAACCCATAAAACTAACTCATGGAACCTTGGAGGCTGACCTAACTTGATCTAAACCCATCCTAGATCAACCCAAAATCATCCTAAACCTATTTGGAGCCAACCAATGCAAATCCTCCATGGATCCTCTCCCTCATGTGGGATTTTACTATAAATGGCAAAGTCCGCACTCCTTTCACCTTGGCAGCTCTCACTCACCCAAATGAGGCATCACTTAGACTTCCCATCCAACTCTACAAGGAATAGGACTTACCATGAACCAAAGGGAGGTGAGCCAACTCACCTCCCATGCAACCCGAGCACCCAAGGGATCAAGGAAAGACAATCAGCCCATATCCAGCTTGGAGCCTCCTGCCATGGCCTTTCCCAATCCATACAAGTCACGTGGACTTGAGTGCAACCACTGACGCTCGGCTGGGCGGCCGCCAAAAATGGGAAGCCATCCCTCATCCAGAAATCGAGGGTATACCCCTCAATTCGCACAAAAAATGCATGACTTCGATTTGTGAGAGCTCCCTAGCACATTTTTGAACCTCCTTGCAATTCCCAGAGTAATCTTGAGCTTCCTATCTTTAGCATTTCTCCTCCCTGTGCAAAACCAAAATAGGGGAGGCTAATCCTGATCCAAGCTTGCTTGTTGCTGAACCAAAATCAAATTCCTCTTACACACACCTTCCACACACATCATCGATGATACATAACCCATTTCCCAAGCTCCAAAGCCATTGGAGGAAGGATTTCAATCAAGACCGAAGCTCTAAAATCAATCTTTGGCATTAGAGCTATCCACTAGAACAAATTCAATTCTTTCTCAGCCTCAACTAGATGAAGCTTTCTGCGTGAGAGTTGTCGATGTTAGCTATGGTGTGGTATTTCCATGAAAATAGATCTCTAGCTTAAGTGGTGTTGGTCCTTTGTGAAGGAAATTTGCATGTGAACTCATCATAGCTATTGGATCCTTATGGATCCCTTGCACGAAGGTCTGGGTTGATTTTGGAGAATTCAAGCTTGGGAGAGCTCGAATCGAGCGATCCATGGCGACGGGCTCCATCGTTTGTTGCTCATGGAAGGAGGATCTGCGGTCCATTCCCATTGATTGGAATGGGCACGAAATCACGTTGGATCCATCTATTTTTCTCCCTTTATAGCCACAGGTTTGATCTACATCATCCGATCCGAGATCGGACGGCGAGATCAATACCACGTCCACTGCTGGATGACTCAGCATGCGAATGTGACTTCTTAAAATAGCCAATCCCGTGATGCCATGTGAAAAGCATGCCACGTCAGGGTGCCATGTGGTGCCGAGGGATTAGGCTTAATTAAGGTTATTTAATGTGTTTTAAGGCTAAAAAATTTCATTTATAACTAATTGTAGAAAAATTCAAAAAAATAAATAATGACTCATTTTAAAGGTATTTTAGAGGAAATCCATTAAAATTATTTTAATTAATTTTAAATAGTAATTTTGGCTTAACTAAGGTTTAATTGAAACTTTATTTAGCCTAATTACTCTCTAATTAATTAACCAATTAATTTGAAACTCTTTAAGAAGGTTTAGGGGGATAACCTGTGCCTCCACTAGTTTTTTTGGAATTGATTGGTTGGTGGGAGAATTGATTGCTTAAGCCTTAATTACTCTATTAACATAATTAAGTAATAATTAAACATTTGAATAGTAATTAATCAACAAATTGGACTCCTTAATCACTGAACCGGGAGATTAGGAAATTGTATTGGAGCCTCCCTCCTAACCTTTTCCCTAAGTTCCCTTCTCTTTCTTTGCAAAAATGCTAGTTAAGAATTAATTAAATAATTAGTGGCCTAATTGGTAAATTTAAAATTCAAATCATTTCAAATCATGTTTAATTGAACGAGGGGCTTATGGAATTAGGTTGGGACCTCTTTCCCAATCTTTTCCCCTTAATCCCATTTCATTTCAAAGGATAGTTAATTTAATTTAGTAATTAAGAAAGAGAAATGGATTAATGGATTAATGTCTTGATTAACTTAATTAAAAGGGTGATTGCATCTTATTTTCCTTAATTAATTCATGGGTAGAGCTTTAAGTGTTTAATAACATAAAGAGAGATTACCGAAATTATGGCACATGTGAGAAAACTATTAAAACTAATTAAGTGAGTATCTTAAGCTTAATTAATTAATAGTTGTGAGATAATTGCATTAAGCCCCTTTCATTTCATAGGAGCATTGCTATTTACCTTTCAATTCATTTGCATATTACATTAACTCTTAATCATTTAATTAATTATCTTAAAGTAACATAGGTAAGGGTTTAATTAATTGATTTAATTCACACCTTAATCTATTTAATCCATAAAATCAACCTAATTGCTTTTCATTAAATCAAATTAACTCACACATGGGGAATGAGATTAGGATTAGCAAACCTTTATCACATTTCTTAAATCAAATCAAACATGACATTAAGAAATTTTAGTTTATTTTAAATGAGCTTATTTAGTATGATTGTCCTTAGAGTTAATTGGATTGAATGAAATCATGTGCTTATGTCCTCTTATTTTTTTCCAATCATATTAAATGTTGTATGCCACTTGATTCATTCATTCATCTTTTTCCAAAAATTAATTAAATCAAATGGTTTCTTTTATGTCAAGCTTGTATGTGTTGATTTAAATTAATATATGTGTGGCTATTATCATTATTAAATCCAAATCTATTTTCCAAAACTTATAAATGAATGATTATATATATGTTATGAATGCTAGTTATAAATACATAGTGGTTGTATGTGATTATGTGATTATAGCTTAAGTGTAAGTGAAGTTTCTTTCCTTTCATTCATGTGTTGATTTATATAAGTAAGAATGTTAATGGGTATATATCTTGGACATCTTGAAAATATGAGGCTTTAGTTAGCCCCCAAGGAGATCATCTTATATAAATAAGAATGTTAATGGGTATATATCTTGGTTTAACAATGGCATGTACTCCATTTGATTTCATTCTTATGTATTTCAACATTAGAGTTTGAGTAAGACTTTACTTCATATGAATAAATGTTCCAATAAAAAAAGTACAACTTTTGTGTAGTTTTCCTTCCTTTATTTATATCTACATCCATATGTATTTGAGAAAAGCAAATATTTAGTCTGGACATCCCGGGAAGACAAGGCTTTAAGTAGCCCCAAGGAGGTCCTTTGATTATCTCACTTCCCTAGTGTTGACCTCACTTTTGAAGTGAGCTCTCAACTTCCTTATCATAGATCTAGGACTCTTATAGACACTAAGAGTTTCTTAGTCTTAAGGCACTTCTAGTTATTAGGTGAACACTTAATCTAACCCTAGAGACTTAGAAGAGTTAGCCATAGGAATAGGTTGTGCCTTAGGATTTAGGAGGACTTGTACCCCTATAGCCTAAACCCAATCCTTGCTTCCTTCTTTCAAACTAACCACAAATTCAAATTCAAATTCTAAATCAATTCTAAATTCAATGATTGAAATCCATCATTAAATTCAAATTCCAAATCCTTTCCTAACCCTTTGATTTTATCTTATGGACTTAGCCTTAACCAAATTCAAATCAACCCCAATCAAATTAATTTTTTTCAATTATCAAATTCAGCCACAAATCAAATCCCAATCCAAATTTCAAAATCAAATCTAACTATCAAATGATTGAAATCCATCATTAAATTCAAATTTCAAATCCCTTCATAAGCCCTTTGATTTTATCTTATGGACTTAGTCTTAATCAAATTCAAATAAACCCCAATCTAATTGATTTTCTCAATTATCAAATTTTATGTCAAATCAAATCCCAATCCAAAATTCTAAATTCCAAATTAACTCCAAATGATTAACACCCATGATTAAGTCCAAATTTCAAAATCTCTTCTTAAGCCATATGAACCACCTTCATATGCTTAGTCAAAACTCCCTCAAACCAACTCAAACTTGGTTGATTTCTTTATAAATCAATCATTTATTCATTTATATTCACAAATGTAAATGAAATACAGGTTCAAACCCTTCAAACCAAATCAAAATAAATCAAACCAATTCAAAATCCAAGTTTGGTCAAATTTACTTTTAAATCACTCCAAACTCAAGTGATTTTCTCACGAACCATTTATACCTTCATTTATATTCACAAATATAGACGAAATAGAAATCCAAATAATCAAAACCAATCCCAAATTAAATCAAATTCCTAATTTTAGCCCTTTTAGCCAAATTCTTGAACTTGGCTAAATGATATCCAAATCAACTCAAAACTCATGAATTTCTTCATGATTCAATCATTCTATAATTATTGACCCAAATATAAACATAAACCCAATTATCAAACCAAATCCAAATTAACCCATGCCAAGCATATTGACCCTTTTGACTTGAAATTGTCATATGAACCAAAACTCATTTGGCTCTAAACCAATTACAATTGGATTTATATTTCAATCATAGGCTCATATGTGAGTTCAACTAAACTTGAATCAGCCAATTGACCAATTTAGGTTCACTTGACCCAAAGTAACCTAAAAGACCTTCTTAAGCCAAGTTCCAATCCAACCTAAATTGGATTGAACTAAGCCCATCTAAACCTCACAATATAACCAACAATCATCTTAGGGTGATCCTAAGTTAAACCTAGCCTTTGATCAAGTCAACATTTTGACTAAATGAAACCCAACTAGCCAAAATCCACCATTTTGCCAAATTGATTGAAACCATTGATTCAAATGAACTCTGAATCAATGATTGATTATGACCAAACCTTCACTTGAGCTAAACCAAGCCTAACTCGCCATTTGACCCAAGTTGACTCAAATTGGCCTAAAAAGTCAAAATGGGTCAAATCATGATTTAATCTAAATTGATTACAATAAATGCTTCAAGTTCATCCCAAATTAATTATTGAACTTGACCAAAGGCATAACTGAGCCCAATTGGTCAACTTGACCCAACCTAGCCCAAATTGACCTAAAGGGTCTAATTGGCCAAAATCCAAATTAAATCCAAATTAAACCAAACCAAAGTCTACAATCATTTTTACTCAACCAATTGATCTTGACGCAACACCTAACCCAACCCAATTTGGTCAAATTGGTCAACTTGACCCATTTGACCCTTTTGAATCCAAATGAGTCAAATTCAAATCTAAACCAAATTAATCAAAACCCCTTGCACCAAAACATCCCAATTTATCATATGACCCTAACCCAAGTCTTGGTTTGACCCAATTTGACCAATTGGTCAACCCAACCTAACCTAACCCAAATGAGCCCATTTTGATCATATGAAGCCAAATCACCCAAAACCACCTTATGGAGTCTTGGTGGCTGACCTAACCATACCAAAATGGACCCTAGGTTAGCTCTAAACCAGCTCAAGTCCATGTGGGGCCCATTCCAAGGAATTAACCAATGGACACCCCTCTTTGCCTTGGATTCTTGCCTTAAGTGGCAAAATCCATTTTGCCATCTCCATGGCAGCCATCAAAGTGCCAAAGGAGGCAGTCTTAAGACACCTTAGCCCACTCTACACCCCTAGCTCTTTCCATGGACAAAAAGACTTAAGCCAAGCCATTCCCTCTCTTGGCCGAACCCCATGGGCAAAGGCAAAGAACCAAAAGCACATAATCTCCCCATATCAAGCCTTGAGACTCCTTCCACCAACTTCCTCCAACTGGGGTGAGACACAAGGAGCTGACGGTGACCCCTCTGGTGCTCTGATGTGACCAATTAACAAATTTTTGGGAGCCAATCCCGTCTATCCATCCAAGGCAATTGAGGGGTATACTCCCTCAATTCAAGAGAGATTTGACACAATTGACACTCTGGAGTTTCCTAAGGCATTTTGAACTCTCTTAGAGCGATTCCAAGTGTCCCCAAGCCCTCCTCGATCGATATTCCTCTTTCTCGAGCAAAGCCAAAATAGGACACCACTTCTTCGAGCAATACTCCTCCCCTTTTTGATCAAATCCAAATTCCTTGCACTCACACCATCCTCTTACTCCATCGAAGCCAACTGAATCATCTCCAAGCCTTCCCAAGCACTGGAGATAGGAGTTTGATTAGAGCCAAGGCCTTTGCATATGTTAGGCTGACCGAGCACTCTACCCCAAATCAAGCTTAAAGTTGCTCAAATAGGCGAAGCTACCTCCGATGATCCACCACTGGACATTAGCTCCGGTGAGGTAATTTTGCAAATTGGGCCTTGTATGTTGGTCTTTTGTGAAGAAAATTCAAAATGTTAATGCATTTTTTACCATTAGATGTGTTCTTCTCCTTCTTCTCAATGTACGAGATTGATTTGATCCCAATCTGAGCTCAAGTGAGCTCAGATTGAATGAGGAAAGACAGACAACATCCATCTTTCATCGCTCATGAAGGAGAAAGATCACGAACTATCCATTCCATGTGATCAGAATGGACAGCTGTGATTAAATTACATTAGATCCTCTGATTAATCCTTCAAAATCACGGATCAAATTGTGGTTGTCCTATCTTAGATCGGATGACCCACGGAGTTAACGCGTCTGCCTCCATCTGAGTCAGTCTTCGGATGTGACAACTTAAATAGCCACTCCCGTCAAGCCAAGTGGAAAGTGCGCCGCATTAGCAGCCACGTAGCCTAACAGATTAAGGCTTTTATTAGGCCTGATTAATCCATATTTAAGCCTAAACCTTCTAAAAATTATAACTAATCCTAAAAAAAATACAAACTTGGGCTCATTTTAAAGATATTTCATATTAGAATCTAGGAAAATTATTATTAATGGATTTTAAATAGTGATTTTGGCTTAATTAAGGTTTAATTAGAAATCTAATTAGCTTAATTATTCCTTAATTAATCACCCAATTGATCTCCAACTTTTTGTGGATGTTTGGGGGGATGACCTCTGCATCCCCCAATTTTTTGGGATTTTATTGATTGCTTAATTAGGGAAATCAATTGATTAAGCCTTAATTACTTTCTTAGTTTAATTAGTGATAATTAATGAATAAATAATGGTTTAATTAATTATTTAAGCCTAATTACCCCGATTGAACAGTAAGGGAGCTTAGGAAATGTGGTTTGGATGCTTTTCCTAATTCATTTCCTAAGTTTTCTTCACTTTTTGGAATTTGATTATTTAATGAGTAATGAGGTAATTAATTGCTTAATTAATTAATTAATCTCCAAGATTATAAAAAATAGAGCCTAATTGAGTGTTTGAAATGACTTAGGGGTTAAGGATTGAGGCCTTATCCTTGATCCCTTTCCCTAAGTTAATTTCATCATTCTAATCAAAATATAATCAAAGAATTCAATCAATTAATTAATAAGCTTGATTAACTCAATCTAAAATTCACTTCATACTTAAGCAACCTTAAATTAATCTTGGGTAGCTCTTTGGGTATTCAATAACCCAAAGTGAAAGATAATGAAATTATGGTTAACTCACATGTGTGAGAAAATCATAAAAGTAGTGAAGTGAGATCCCTTAAGCCTAATTAACTATTAATCATGAGCCAATTGCATTAGGCCCTTTTCATTTCTTCAGAGCATTGCTAATTTAATTTTCATATGGTTGCATATCATTTTGGATCATTATTAATTGGTTAATTAACTTAAGGTGATGTAAGTAAGGGTTAATTAATTGGCTTAATTCATACCCTAACCTTGTAAAAATAAAAAAAAACCATCCTAATTATTCCTCATTAAACCAAATTAACTCACACATGGGGAATGATATTAGGATTAGCAAACCTCTTTTATTTCCTAAATCAAATCTAACTCAAAATTTAAAAAAATATCATTAAAGAACTTTGGTTTATTTTAAATAGCCTTATTTAGTATGATTGTCCTTAGGAATTAATTAGAATGAATGAGATCATGTGCTTATGTTCTTTTATTTCTTTCTAATCATGTTAAATGTTGTTTTCCATTTTTCATCATGCATTCATTTCTTTTAATATTAACTAAATGAAATAGTTTCTTTTATGTCAAATTACATGTGTTGATTTAAATTAAAAATAGGTGTGTCTATTATTACTATTAAATCTAAAGTTATCTTCAAAAGCCCATAAATCAATTATAATATATGGAGTTATGTTAATTACTAGTATCTATAAGTTTGCATGTGTTCATAATATAAGATATACAATATGAAGCTCTCTTTCCTTACCTTACATGGATTTACATAGGATTCACAAATGTATAGTTCATTTGAAAAGAACACAACATTTGTCTAAATATACTCGTATGCATCTCCATGCTAAGACTTTGGAAGAATTTTATATCACATATATAAATCATACAATCAAATCAAGTATGACTTCTTGCATGACTTCTCATTCTTGTGGTTCTTTTTATACATTTATATGTATATAAGAAAAGTTGTATATTAGTCTAGACATCCCGGGACTGCGAGGCTTTAAGTAACCCTAAGTAGGTCTTGTACCTTACGCCCCTGGTGTAGAACAATGGTATTGTGCTCACTTAAAACTCTTATGCATATGCATGTATGATATGTCCAATGAATAAGAATAATAAATCAAAAAAATCAAATACAACTTTTGCATGGGTTTTCCTATTCTTATAATTGCTTATACATCCATATGTATATAAGAAAAGTGGTATATTAGTCTGGACATTCCGGGGCTACGAGACTTTAAGTAGCCATAAGTAGGTCTTGTACCTTATGCCCTTAATGTAGAACAATGTCGACATACTCACTTAAAACTTTTATACATGTGAATGTGCACTTAGCTAATGGATGAAAATCCCTTTCTTTATTAAAAAGACATGCATTCATAATTCAATCAAATGAAATATTTAAATTTTAAACACACTTCTTTGCATTCATCATTTAAGTGTGCTAAGACATACATTGTATGTATATGTATGCTTAAGATTTAATCATATGCATGATATACATAATGGAAAGAAATGAATAAACATGTGTTATTTGATTGTAATTCATTATAGTTAATCTTAAGATACCTTTCTTATTGAATAAGGTCATTTAGAGTGAGCCTAAACTTAGGGTTAATTAAAATATGTAATAAACCATTCACTAAATGGAATTGATTAACTTGTTTTAGAAATGACTTAAAGTAAGATGAAAGAGAGGTCCCCTCTCTTTCTTCTCTTTATAACACTTAGTTGTTAAGTGTAAGGCATATGAAACAAAAGAAAACAAAAAGTAAAAATCTTCAAATCATTTAAATCACTTAAAGAGAAATAAACCATTTATAAATTAAATCTTTCACACTTAGCAAAATTACAACTCTAAAGCCTAGTTTGGACATACCACACAAGATTTAATGCAATCACATTAGACTAAGTCACCACTTCTAGCTTTATGTTCGGGCAGTGCATGGTTTGATATGCTTATTTTATGATGTATTGTTGTAGATTGGATGTTATGGTGTATGTGTGTAGTCTGGATGTTAAGCAGATATTAGCCTAATCATACGTTCTACATGAGGTTGTGCTTAAGGGGCGCCATAATAAAAATATAAATGTTGTTGCTGTGCAGGTTGCTTAGCCCCATAAGAATAATCCAAGTTAGGACAGGTGGGCTTGGTTACCCATGTGCGAGGTGCTAAGTCCAAATTATTCATATAACTGCTTGGGTTTTTTGGTGTGTTAAGCTAACATTTGTTTTACAGGTGTAGCTAGATTTACTTTCCTTCTTTTAATGTAATTTTATATTAGGATTAGGATAAGTGTTATGGGGGATTAGGATGAGCATTAGTTATAAGAACAAGTCTTATGTACCATGTGATTCCTTTGGAGCAAGCACATCCAAATCAAGCCAAAAGGAAAAAGAAAATGGAGCAAATTAGATGAAGAAATTAAAGATGAAGAGATGAAGAATGAAGAATGAACCCCTGATAACATTCATCATTTGTAATTATAATTATTCTCTTGTAATCCTAGTTGTATAAGGGTAGAGCTCGGCTACCAATTTTTCTTTTCGGGTTGTACGGTAGTGCTCGACCCCATCAGCCTTTTATTATTTTGCGATAGCTTTATATAATTGTTTGATGTTTTGTTTAGCTTGTGCATTAGAAAAGCATGCTTTTCATAGTTTATTTATGATTAGTGATTGTTATATGGCATGGATGCGATTAGGCTCCTAGGATAAAAATTAATATTTTTACCCAAACTAACAACTCATAACTAAACCCCTAAAATTACTCATAACCTCATATAAAATCCTAGGCATTACATTAAGACAATAAAATATTTAGCAACCCCTTAGCTGGATGTTGTATGTTTAATATCATGCATAATCATCTTATTTCACTCTTATCAAGAGAGAGCTTCCATCTTTGCTAGATAGTAAGGGTTTAACCTTTGAGAGCTTATGATGGAAGAACACCTCTTTCCCTTTTGATTTGGCCCATAATCAACTTCTCATGCATTTAGTCATACAAAATCCCATATTTAGTGTCAAAATAAAGAGTCCCAAATTAAAAAAAATTTGATAAAAATTTGCATTACATTAAGTCATTATTCATACCTCGCATGCTCAAGTCTTATAGGGAGTGGGATTAAAGACTTAGTTTCTTTTCTAAATAATAATAACCTAGCCATCTTGCAAAATCATATGACTTGCCTACATGGATTTAAAGCGTATGAGGAGTTAGATGGCTGCCACTCCAGGTGATAATATGTCTAGTAGTCAGGTGGTTTACTCTCTCTTGCCACTTTTGCCTTAGATTTAGGTCATGTTTTGGCCCTCGCTAGAGCTCCCTAGATTTAGGATTTGAGGTTGCCATTTCCTTTTGGGCTACAGACATAAATCCTCACCTCTTAGGCATCCTAATAATCTTGTGTTGTTAGAGTATAAGTTCTAGCTTTCTAATGAAACATCAACTCAAATATAAAGCCCAATCTTAAGATAGATTGGAGTGCTCACTAGGTTTCCTAGTCTCATGAGCACTCCCTAATCATCTCCTTTAGTTTCAATAATAACTCTCTCCTTTTGATCCATCTCACTTGATTTTCTAAAACATAACCAATTTATTGATAGTCCTATCTTTGAATTCTTTGGAGACAACAATCACCTACTTTAATCGAGAGTATTCTTAAGGGATTCACTTTCCTTAAGAGGTAATTAACAATGGGGACTTACCCTCATAGGGAACTTTAGAACTCGATTAAAATAAACCCTACTTTATTCATCCATGTAAAGTAAGAAAAAAATCTCTGGTATATTCGAAGACCCATCACGCCTTAGGAGTTCTTATTAGGTGATTAGGTCCATTGTATGGTAGTGACTTCTATCTTTTGAGATAGTACACTATTCCTTAATGTTATACCCCATCACCTTATTAAGTACACCTTCAGATCTATGTGGTGTCCCCCCCATAAACTAAACCCACCAACAAACCAAAAATAAATACCATAGATTTTTCTGGTGACTCCGCTGAGGATGGTTTCTATCTCCATCTCTAGTAGACGATTATTGTCTCCAACGATCGATAGTGGGCTTGTATTTTATGTGAGTTTGAGACTATCTTTCCTTCCGTTGGCACTTAGCTTTTTCATTGTTAAGCAAAGTTAGCCAACATCTTTTAGGTTTTAGGACCTCACTCCCTGTAGGACCTCACTCCGTGTAGGTCTTGAAACCCTTATTGGGCTCCCCAATAGGTGAAAAATAAAATTTATCAATGAAGGGAGAGATAATAAGGATTTAGAACCTCTTTACCACTAGCTTGGTGAGGCAATGTTCATCCTATATTTAACAAAACAAACTCTTTTGCAAAATGCCACTTTCCAAAAGCACATTTCACAAAACTCACATATTCAAGCCCCATTTAACAATCCCTATGATTGCTACATGGAGGTTCTTTTCAAAAGCGCATTTTTGAAAATAACCATATTTATTCATCATACTCAAAATTGTTGAATGAGGATTCTATTTTCAAAAAAAATTATAGCATAAAATTGAAACTTCACGTAACATATTTCACATATGTTAGAGTTGGAGTTTCCATCTTTTCGAAAGTACATTCTTGAAAATGACCATACCTTTTCAACATACTCAAAATTATTGAACGAGGAATCCATTTTCAAATAAAATCATAGCATGAAATTGAAACTTTACTTAACATATTTCACTTATGTTAGAATTAAAGCCTCTTTCTTTTCAAGATCAAATCATACCATATTTGATTCCCACTTAACATAGCAAATTTGTTAAGTGAGAATCTTTTTTTTAAATCAAACAAAATTTGGCTTTCACTTAACATATCCAATTTTTTAAGTGAGGGTTTCATTTTCAAAACATACATTTGACTTTCATTTAACATTCCCAAGTTGTTAAATGAGGGTCTTAATTTGAAACATACATTTGAATTTCACTTAACATATTCAATTTGTTAAGTGAGGGTCTCATTTTCAAAACACAAATTTGGCTTTCATTTAACATACCCAAGTTATTTAGTGAGGATCTCATTATCAAAACATGAATCTGACCTTCACTTAACATACCAAATTTGTTAAGTGATGGTCTCATTTTCAAAACACACATTTGGCTTTCACTTAACTTACCCAATTTGTTAAGTGAGGGCCTCAATATCAAAACATACATTTGGCTTTCACTTAGCATACCCAATTTGTTAAGTGAGGTATCATCATCAAATCATATATTTTGTTCTACTCAACATACCAAATTTGTTAATTAAGAATCACATAATCATGTCATATTTGATTCCCACTTAACATACCAAATTTGTTAAGTGAGAACCTCTTTTTTTAAATCTAACACAAATTTGGCTTTCACTTAACATATCCAATTTGTTAAAGAGGGTTTCATTTTCAAAACATACATTTGACTTTCATTTAACATATCAAAGTTGTTAAGTGAGGGTCTCATTTTTAAAACATACATTTGACTTTCACTTAACATATTCAATTTGTTAAGTGAGGGTCTCATTTTCAAAACAAAAATTTGGCTTTCATTTAACATACCCAAGATGTTAAGTGAGGGTCACATTTTCAAAACACACAATTGGCTTTCACTTAACTAACCCAACTTTTTAAGTGAGGGCCTCATTGTCAAAACATACATTTGGCTTTCACTTAGCATACCCAATTTGTTAAGTGAGAGTCTCATCTTCAAAGCATAAATTTGGTTATACTCAACATACCAAATTTGTTAAGTAATAATCACATAATCATGCCATATTTGATTCCCACTTACCATACCAAATTCGTTAAGTGAGAATCCCATTCTCAAATCATATCACACTTTGATTTTCACTTAACATACCAAATTGTTAAGTGGGAGCCCCATTTTTAAACATATATCAATCACATTTGACTTTCACTTAACATACCAAATTTGTTAAGTGAGAGTCTCATTTTCAATACACATTTGATTCCTACTTAACATACCAAATTTGTCAAGTAAGGATCCAACTTTTCAAATCATATCACATTTGGACATTCACTTAACATACCAAATTTGTTAAGTGATAGTCCCATTTTCAAAGAAAAGCAAATTCATCTCACAATCACATTTGGATTTCATTTAACATACTAAATTTGTTAAAGTTAAAGTCTCATTTTCAAACACAAAGCAAACACATGTGGCCTCTACTTAACATACCAAATTTGTTAAGTAAGAAGCCTCATTTTCAAATCAACTTATCACACAATTAATCATCACAAGTAAAAAATTTTAAACACACAATCACAACCTCTTCTTATCATACTCAAATTTGCTAAGTAAAAGTTCTTTCAAATTATCAATATTTTCAAACAAGATACACAAAATACAAATATCTCCAAGAAAGTCTCTCCTCAAAATTTTGAACTGCACCCAACCTACCTAAATTGGTTGAGTATGGGTTCAAAAATCAAAAATCAAATGGAAAAGACTATCCTCCAAATATCAAAATCTCTCCAATGAACCCCACATAACATATTTGAATTGTTGAGTGTGGGTTCAAAACTCCAAATCTATATTACTCTATTGGGAATAAATATTAAAGTGGAAATCTGACTTAAATTACATTTTAACACATGCAGAGATACAATGCAGACCGATCAGTGCAGTTGGTTTTTGCAGTCACTACACATGGCTTCCTAGAAGTTCATCTTTACTTTTCAATTCAAGATGGATTTGGCCTCTGATCAGGCCAGCCTCCCTGAGATTGACTCCACCCACCTGGTTTTCTTCGGCTGAGGATTCAAGGGAGCATGTGTTATTTGTGAGGGTGCGACCCTCACCACTGTCAGTCAGGATGAGGTAGCTGGGCAGAAGCCAGTCATCCACATCGACATGCCCTCTGATTCTGAGTACCCTCCATTGAAGAGGAATGCTGCAGTGGTTCCCACAACCCATTCTGTGATAATTTTAGCACCCGCCCATCCAGTTGTCCCTACTCTTGGTCCAGCAAGAGCTACTACCTCCTCATTGGTCACTCTAGAGGGGAAGGCTATCTTAGCCTCTGAGATAGTCTCCTCCACTTTTGAAGTAGGTACTAGCTCCTGCTCTGCCTTGTTCACTCTTACTCAATACCATAATAAAAATCAAAAGATTAAGCATAAGTATGAGCGAGCAGCCAGAGAGCTTGAGGTTGCATCCCACGTAGCCGAGAAGGGTTCTTACCGTGAGGTCTCTCCACTTCTAACTAGCAACAAGTTCCACCCCCTCTCAGTCTCAAACGAAGAGGAAGGTTATCGAAGGATTGCAACTTCTCCTCCACCAACAACATACTATGAGATAACAGATAGAGAGCACAAAAGGCCCTATGCCAGACTTAAGACCATCCCATGCTAGGTCGGCAGAGCATACAGATGCTCAGAGTCTGGTACCTTGTTTGATTTATGATTGGTGATCCTTAGAAGTGTTAGGGGTCAAATCCAAAGAGAGACCCATGGAGACTCAAGCATCTGCTCAGGCAGGTAGGAGAGAGCGACAGAGGTATGCTAGACAATCGACAGCCTCCGCTCTGATGGATTTTTCTAATCGTCACCCAGTCAGGGCCGATCATTCAGATAAGATTATTCTTATCGGTGCTTCCTGCTGCAGGCAAAGATCTCCCATTGAAGGGAAGTCAGTGTTGCCTTTATATCGCTCTCCTCATCATCCACCATCACTCGTATAACTCACAACATCCACCATTCCCACTAAGATTTAGAAGGCCCCATCCAGGGAGAGACCTTCCCCTCTAGTGATCTGGCTATGGCCTAGAGATCCCGCTCACTCCATCCTATCTAATGAGGTGAGATTGGCGCCCCAGTCGACCTCTACCTCTGTGGTTCGGCGAGTGGAGACCAGTAGCATCATGGTTACCACCACCATCATCAAAGTGGCGGTAGAGGGGGACAATTTTGTAGGTCCCATGGCAATGGATCTTCTAGGGACCACCTATGAGCAATCATGAGCATATCTCTTCTAGTGAGCATGACCCTCCCAGAGCTAGCACTCTAGTGGCAGGCAGTGTTGGATGTATCTCCATCAGTGAGCACAATACTTCCACCAGTCAGCAATGTGTGTTATCAGCAAAGTTAGACCGATCCTTAGAAGACATTTTAGCATAATATTTTGTTGAAAAGATGGAACTCATAGGTAGTGATCACATAGATTTAGAGGATGAGAGGGTAACCTTTGATCCTGATGAAGATGATCTTCTTGAGGATTTGATCGAGGTCCATATGGTCAACACTAGGGGCTTTCTCCATAAAGATCAACATAGTCAGTAAGGTATTGTAGCTGAAGAGGATGACACCGTCCATTCAACTCAGCACCTCCTCTAATAGCTTAGGCAGAGAGATGATCATATTGACAAGATGGGAAAGAAGATTGAGGAGTTCATGGCAGTGGTGTCAGCATTGGAAAATTCTTCCCTCATTGTCCACCATCATCCATACAACTCACAGTATCCACCACTCCCACTAAGATTCAGAAGCCCCCATCCAGGGAGAGACCTTCCCCTCTGGTGATCTGGCTATGGCCCAGAGATCCTGCTCCCTCCATCCCATATATTGAGGTGAGATCAAGCTCCCCTGGTCGACCCTCTACCTCAGTTGTGGTTTGGCGGGAGTGGCGACCCCGCAGCATCATGGTCGCACCACCACCACCACCATCAGAGGCAATGGCAGTGATAGTTGCAAAGGGGGAAGGGGACAATTTTGTAGTTCCCATGGCAGTGGATCTCCTAGAGACACCACTCCACCGATGAGCAATCATGAGCATATCTCATTTAGTGAGCATGACCCTCCCAGAGCTAGCACTCCAGTGGCAGGCAGTGTTGGATGTATCTTCGTCAGTGAACACAATACTTCTATCGATCAGCAACATGTGTTTGTATCGAAAAAGTTAGACCAATCCTTAGAAGACATTTTAGCACAATATTTTGTTGAAAAGATGGAACTCATATGCAATGATCGCATAGATTCAGAGGATGAGAGGGTAGCCTTTGATCCTAATGAGGATAATCTTCTTAAGGATTCGACCGAGGTCCATATGGTTAACACTAGGGGATCCCTCCATAAAGATCAACATAGTTAAGAAGGTATTGTAGTTGAAGAGGATGATGCCATCCATTCAACTCAGCACCTCCTCCAATAGCTTAGGCAGAGAGATGACCATATTGACAAGATGGGAAAGAAGATTGAGGAGTTGATGGCAGTGGTGTCAGCATTACAGAATTCTACCCTCATCGTCCACCATCACCTGTACAACTCACAGCATCCACCACTTCCACTATGATGCAGAAGTCCCCATCCAGGGAGAGACCTTCCCCTCTGGTGATCTAGCTATGGCCCAGAGATCCCACTCACTCCATCCTGTATAATGAGGTGAGATCGAGCTCCCCTGGTTGACCCTCTACCTCAGCTGTGGTTCGGCAAGAGTGGTGACCCCGCAACATCATGGTCACACCACCACCACCACCATCAGAGCTAGTGGCAATGACAGTTGCAGAGGGGGAAGGGGACAGTTTTGTAGTTCCCATGGCTGTGGATCTCCTAGGGACACCACTCCACCGATGAGCGATCATGCGCATATCTCTTCTAGTGAGCATGACCCTCCCAGAGCTAGCACTCCAGTGGCAGGTAGTGTTAGATTTATCTCCCTCAGTGAGTACAACACTTCTACCGATCAGCAATGTGTGTTTGTATTGGCAAAGTTAGACAAATCCTTAGAAGACATTTTAGCACAGTATTTTGTTGAAAAGATGGAACTCATAGGCAGTGATCATATAGATTCAGAGGATGAGAGGGTAGTCTTTGATCCTGATGAGGATGATCTTCTTGAGGATTCGACCGATGTCCATATGGTCGACACTAGGGGCTCCCTCCATAAAGATCAACATAGTCAGGAAGGTATTGTAGTTGAAGAAGATGATGCCGTCCATTCAACTCAACACCTCCTACAACATCTTAGGCAGAGAGATGATCATATTGATAAGATGGGAAAGAAGATTGAGGAGTTGATGGCAGTGATGACATTGCAGTCACCCGGTTTCACCTTCTCCCATTGTGTGGGCGGCAGAGTTGGCAAACACTTTAGATCATCCTAGATGCATTCCTGCCAAGGAAGATAGTGGTAATTTGCATAGGAAGGTGGTGGATAGCACCTCCATACATGAAAAAGATATTAAAAACATGGCGGAATAATAGGTGAGGGATGCGTTGGCGCAAGCCCGAGGTGGCTCATCTATTCTAAAGGGTAGACCCTACCTAGAGAAATTTGATATTGTTTCATATCCCAAGGGTTTTGTACCTTCTTCTTTCAAAATCTTTGATGGTAGTGGGAACCCTCACCAACACATTGCACATTTCAGGGTTTGCTATTGCAACTCTTGAGGTAGCGATGCCCTTCTTTTCAAATTGTTCGTCAGCTGTCTAGCAGGTGTGGTGTTGGATTGGTATGCTGAACTGCCCAACAGTTTGGTAAGGACATTTGCTGAGTTGGAGCACCTCTTCATCAAGAGGTTTGCTGGAGCTCAGCAAAGGTTTATTGTAGGCAACCTCATTATGAGCAAGAAAAATCCAAATGAGTCCCTTGTTGATTACATTCTCAGGTGGTGAAACCTGAGTATGAAATATCAACTATAACTATCTAAATAGCACATCAATAAGATTCTATTCAAGAATATCCATGGCCTGGTCACTTTCATGCTTAAAGGGTTTATAATCAAAACCCTCATTGTGACCAAGAAGCTAATCAACAAGGAAGCTAGTCTACAAGAGGAAGCTAAACAGTTGCCTTTCCATGACCAGTTAACTAAGCCTAAACCTCAGAAGGCATTTAAGAAGAAGCTAGGGGTAGTCACAGTAGTCGATAAGGGGAAGTAGCCAGCTAGAGTTCAGTCTAATAGGCCTCGAGCTCAGTAGCCTCCTCTACCACCTCCTATTCCACCACCTCAGTCATCATACGAGCCATCTCAATTATTATAGTGGCCTCCACCATCGCCTCCTCATTAGTATCCTCATTAGCATCATCAACAACAGTATTCCTACCCACCACTAGGTAGCTATCATTTACCTACTCTTGTTCACAAATTGAATAAACCTTATTAATTTAGAAGGGAGCTAGTTAGGAAGATCTTTAAGAATCTCTTCAAGAAGCCCGATTTCCAGTTACTAGAGTCTAGGAGGCTGAAGGAAGTGGACAAGAGTCACGATCCAAACTGTCCCTACCACCACATGGTAGGACATGTCTTAGAAGATTGGTTTACCTTTAAAGACTTGGCTTGAGCATAGTTTCAAGTCGGGTGCCAATGTCACCCCTAAAAAATACCTACTAGAATAATCCTCTAGTTCTGTTAGGGTAATCCTTGGGGATACACGCGATCTTCTTAAGATAAAGGAAGGTTGAGATATCTCCCTATCCCGAACCTCCAAGAAAATTATTTCTAAGATCAGAAAGTTACCCTTGCAGGTGCTTGAAGTAGCTCAAACCTCCAACTCTAAGGAAGGTTTACAAGTTACTAAGGACAACTTGAGGGAGGTAGAAGCCCAACAGCAGCAATGATAGCCTCCACTTGCTCGGGATAGCATAGTAGCACAACCATCGATCGAGTCTAGTACTCCTTCCACAGTTACAGCTATAGTTCCTCTAGCTAGCTCTTCTTCTAGTAGCTGTATTGTATCAATAGAGGGGGTGTCAAATCCCTCACTTAGCTTACTTTACTTTATTTCTATTTTATACTTTCATCCAAATCTAAGAAATCAATGAAGAAAGCTGATTCTGGTTACATTTGTGTCACTTTTGATGATCTTCCTGAGTTTATTTCTTTAGATAACTCTCCAAGTTTAATTTATAATAACTTTAGTTCTGATCACTCCTCTTCTTCTAATTTAAAAATGGATTATCCATTCTTAAATCACCTAGTTCACCCATTGAGATTGATTTGGAGTCATCTGACTTTGATGATCCTATATGAGAAGCTATAGGTGAACCTGATGAGTAGGTAGAACTTTCCACTAAACCATCTCATCAAGTCACTGAAGTCAACCGTCGTAGTGGCAAAGTTCTACCTCCTAAGGTAGCATCTCAGGATAAGGTTGTACCCCCGCTATCCACATAGACTTAATCCTCTAAACAAGTCTTGATCCTAAGGTTGTTCCAGCTTACAGGTGTACCCCCGCTATCCACATAGACTTAAAGTCTAGTTTAGAGGATGAATCTCATGTGGTTATTGGACCGACCAACCCCTCTTAGTGAGTCCCTTTAGAGGTGACATTCGAGCCAGATAGTGATGAAGATCAGGCCTCCAAGCATTGCATGAATGTATCTGAATCACTATTATGTAGAATAATCAAGCAACAGTTGGGAACTTTAGCTCTAACCTCATTTTTTTCCTAAAAAGTTAAAGGTTTAGTAGTTAAGGAGGCCCCCAAGTCATCCACATATGTTAAGCCAAAGAGATTTTTGTTGGGACCATTATTTTTAATCAAGAAAATGATGTAGAACTTAAGGATGATTCTTATAAAGATTTAATTCAATTACTTTTTGATTGGTATTCTCCTTGTGTTATTAACTTAGCAAAGAAAGGATTAATTCCATATACTTGATCTAAACACACTCATATTACTTTTAAAGACTATGGGACAACCAAAGTAGACATTCTTAATAAAGACCAGAATTAGGATTCGGCACAGTGTGACTAGTCGACGATGACAACCATTGCTTAGTCATCACCATTCATTTGGAGTATGATAGGTTCTTTTCAAATCATGCTAACTCTTATGAGGAGGTGTGTTTAGAAACTTCAGATGACCCGAATGATCTTGAAGTCAAAGATGCACCACAAGAGTTTGAAGAAGAAATCAGATCAACCATTCATAAACTCAAAGAAATCAACTTAGGAACAAAAGAAGATTCACACTTGACATACATCAGTTCTTTATTGAATGAAGAAGAAACCAATGACTTAGTTAGGCTATTAGTTGAGTTTAAAGACTATTTTTCATGGAGTTATAAAGAAATGCTTGGTTTATCTCCTGACATAGTAGTCCACAAACTAGCAATAGATCTTAATGCTAACTTTATCTAGCAGGCTCCTAGACCCATGCGATTAGAAATTGAGCAACAGGTCATTTCTGAAATTAAGAAATTGATCGATGCTGGCTTTATCAAGGATGAAAAATATCTTACCTGGTTGGCCAGTGTCATCCCAGTTATGAAAAAGAATGGCCAAACTCGCATATGCATCAATTTTAGGGATCTATATAAGGCATGTCCTAAAGATGAATTTCCACTTCCTATATTAGAGCTAATGGTGGACATTGCCTCATCTCATGTAGATTCTTCTTTATGGATGGGTCATCTGGCTACAACCAAATTAAGATGACCCCTGAGGATGAAATAAATACTACTTTTTGAACCCCGATCAGAATCTATTATTATAAGGTCATGCATTTCAGTCTTAAAAATATCGATGCTATATACCAGTAGGCCATGACTCAGATCTTCAATGAACTCATTCACCATCAAGTTGAATGCTATGTTGATGATCTAGTAGTCAAAAGTAAAGAAAAGGAAGACTATCTCTTTGACTTGAGAGTAGTTTTCGAATGGTTAAGATAATATAACCTCAAAATGAACACTGAAGTGTGCATTCAGAGTAGCTTCAAGAAAATTTCTTGGGTTTGTTGTCCGACATAGAGAAATAGAGATTAATCTAGAGAAGATCAAAGCTATCTTAGAAATGCCACCCCCTAAAAGTCTAACTAAACTCAGATCATTTCAAGGGCAGCTGGCATATTTAAGACTCTTCATATCCAACTTATCATAAAGATGCCAGACATTCTCAGCACTTGTAAAAAAGGATGTCAAATCTAAGTGAGATGATAAGTGTCAGCATGCCTTTGAATACATCAAGCACTACCTAATGACGTCGCAAGTTCTAGCAGCCCCTATCAAGGGCAAGCCATTGATCTACTACACCACTGCATTAGATGACTCCCTTGGCACTTTGTTGGCTCAGAACAACGACCAACCAAAGACGAAGGGAAAGATAATGCACTTGTGGTGAAAATTTTCTATATAAGGGGGGAGTAACCTTCCAAATCTGTTGGCAAGAAATGAAAGAGGCAACACCCTATATAAAAATTTGTCTTGGTAAGATGCCACACAGATCTGCAGATGTACTTATTCAGGTGATCGAATACGCTATCAAGGTATAGTGTACTATCTCGAAAGATAAAAGTCGCTACCCTTTAATAGAACCAATCACCTCAATAAGGACTCCTAAGGATAATGGGTCTGCGTATATACCAGAGTTTTTTTTCCTACTTTACATAAAAAAGTAAAGCAAGGTTTATTTTAAACCGAGTTCATTAAGTTCCCTATAGGAGCAAGCCCCCATAGTTAATTACATCCTAAGGGACTGGATCCCTTAGGAAAACTCTTGATTAAGGTAAATGATCATTGTCTATGAAGATTTTAATAGGGAAGGACTATCAATAGATTGGTTTGTATTTGAAGATCAAAATGATATTGATCAAAAGATGGAGTGATTATCGAAGCCAAAATGGGAAATAAGTAGGAGATGACCACAATGCTAAGAAACCTAGCGAGCATCTCAAACTATCTTAAAATTGGGCTTTACATTTTTAGAAATTGATTTAATTTATTTGAGTTATATTTTTCATTAGAATTTTAGGACTTAAGATTCCTTAACACAAGATTAAGGAAATGCCTAAGAAGTGAGGAATTATACTTATGGCCCACAAAGGGGAGAAGCAACCTCAGAACCTAAATCTAGGGAGCTTCGACGAGGGTCGGAAGCACAACCTAAATCTAAGGCGAGAATGGGTAATCAATTTGTCTCCACAAGAGAGGACAAACCACCCGACAACTTGGACTTTCAACTGCTTGGGGGTTGCCGCCAACTAACTCCTCCTATGATTTTCAATACATGTAGGCAAGTCTTTACGCTTATGCAAGATAGCTAGGCTATTTTTATTTAGAAAGAGACTAAGTCCTTACACTCACTTTCTAAAGAGACTAGATCATGTAAAGGTACATGCTTCAAATGACCTAAATCTAATGCCATTCAAATTTTATTTAGTTTTATTTTTGGACAATCATTTTGACTCAGGCTAATAAGATTTTTATGACTAATGCATGAGAAATCAGATTATTGGCCAAAATCAATGAGAAGGCAGGAGGTGAGTTTTCACCACAGCCCTCAAAGGTCATGCCAGGTTCTCTGGCAAAGGTGAAAGCCCTCCACTCAATAGTGAAATAAGATGCATTTGTGCATGATATTATAAAGAAATGCTCATCTAGCTAAGGGGTTGCTAATTCTTTTATCTTGATTTTAATCCTAAGCTTTAGGTTAGGTTATGAGTTATTTGAATTTGAATTGTTAAGTTAGGTAAAAGATTTATTTTCATATAAAGAGTCTAATCCACATCCAGGCCATACATAAAGAAAGGAAGAAACTAGAAAAATCATGCCACTTAATGAAAAAGCTAAAAAAATCATCAAATAATTTATAAAGCTAATCGTAAAAAGAATAAATGGTCGTTTGTGGTTGGGCACCACCACACAAACCCAAAAATATCAAAAGTGGGTAGTCGAGTTCTACCCTTATACAACCCATATTACAAATGAATTAAATTACAATTCAAGCAAAGGAATTCATTATTATGGGGGTCTTCAAGCTTTATTTTTCTTTCTTCTTTCTTTCTTTTCTTTCCTTCTTTGGATCTTCCTTTGGATGGTTGGATGGTAGATGCTCCAAGGCTTCACATAGTGCATAAGATAGGATCTTATGACCAATGTTCATCCTAATCCCCATAACAAATCATTCCAGAATCCTAAATATATAAACTTTTACATGAAAAAGGAAAAGTATAAATCTAACACCTGCAAAATAAAGGTTAGTTAAATCATACCACACAAATCCCAAGCATTTATGTTGGACTTATCACCCCACACATGGGTGACTAAGTCCACCTGGCCTATGGATTATGCTTAAGTGTATAAGCAGCTGCAAGTAAGAAGTATTTATATTTTTATTTATGATAACACCCCTTTAGCACAATCCCCTATAGAAAAGAATAGTTAGATTAAGCACGTCCTACCATTCAATATACGAGCATACACCCTAACATCCACATATATCACAAAATAAAACATAACATCAAACCATGCACTGACCAAACCTAAAGCTAGTAGTGGTGACTTAGGCTAATGTGTGTGCTTTGATGGTTTGCGTGGTATGCTTAGCTTAGGACTTTAGGTTTGAATTTGCTTAAGTGTGAAGGACATGTTCAACTTAGAGAGGAGTTTCATTTAAGTTGTTTAAGTGTTTTGGGTTATTTTTATTTCATGTTTTAATTTGGTTTAAGTGAAACCTACAATTAATTACTAAGTTATAAAGAGAGGGAAAGAGAAGAGAGCTTCTCTTTCCTTCCCTAATCTTAAGTAATTTCTAAGGAAAGTTCACATTTTAATTTCATTTAGGTGAATGTTTTGATTACATATTTTAATCAATCCTAAATTTAGATAAACTCTAAACAAACCTAATAAAAAAGAAAGGCATTTTAAGATTAAATAAAATGAATCAAAATTCACATAACACACATTACTTCATTTCTTTTCCAAGATATATAACATGCATATGGATGGACCCTAAGCATATCTATACACACAAATGAGAGTAGTTAACATAATTTATGGTGCATGCTAAGTAATCCATTTAAGAAAATTTAGAAGTTGAATATGCATGATTTTTTTTAAGTAGAAAAGGTTTTCCTTATCCAAAATTTCACATACATACATGAAAGTAAGAAAGACATAAGTGAGTACAATACCATTGTTAACTAGAGGTGTAAGGTACAAGACCTACTTAGGGCTACCTAAAGCCTCGCAACCTTAGGGTTTTCCAGACTAATATACCACTTTTCTTAAGTACTAACATGCATATAAAAGAAATGAAATGGAGAAGGAATATGCAAAAGTTGTTTAATAGTTTCATTTTTGTTTATGCAATTTATTCATGCAAGTATATGCAACCCTTCTTAAGAAAGAGCATAGGGATTAATAGGTTTGGAATTAAGTAAGTGTTGGGTTCTTTTCAAATGAACCCTACATCTTACCAGCTCCTATTCAAAACTAGGCTAATATAAGAAAGAAAGGAAAGGCTACACTAAACATTAATTTATAATCCATCACATGCGAGCTTATAATTAAGGTATAAGAATAACACACTTTCAAATTTAACATTTCATTTATAAGTTTTGAAAATACTTTGAATTTAGTAGTCATAATAACTACTCATATTTTACTTTAGCCAACACATGCACATTTGACATAAAGTAAACAATTTCATTTTAAAATTTTGAAACATGAAATTATGAATGTATGAATCACATGACATACAACTTAACATGTTGGGAAAGATCTAAAGTAATGTAATCATATAAAAAAACTCACTTTACTTAAATCCTAAAGACATTCTTAAAGAATAAGGAAATTTAGAATAAATCAAAGTGAATTTCAAAATGATTTTTGTTTAGTCTGAAGTTTGATTTAATTTTGAAAAGGTGAGATGAGTTTGCTATTCCAAACTCATTTCCACATGTGTTTTTTTAATTTTTAGATAATTAAATCCATTTTTGAATGTTAATTAGGTTAGAGTATGAATTAAGTAGCTTAATTAACTCTTACCTACACCACCTTAGAAAAATTAACTAAGTAACTATGAGCCAATGAGATGACATAAAACTCACAAGGTATTTAAATTTGTGAAGCCTTGCTGAAGTTTTGAGCACTTGAGGTTGAGTGTAGAGCTCTATGGACCAACTCCTCAATCCCTTTGGGACTTTAATAAAGCTAGGTCTCCCCTTGCCTTTATAACTTTATAGAAAGCTTAGACAAACTCAACTTGACCCCCTGTGGAGTGTGCAAGAGCAATTGAATTAATTTAGAGTGAGGAAGAAATTGGCTCTTCAATGGACCTCCCCTATTTTGCACTATGCAAAACTGAAGAATGGGGAATTCAAATCCTCTCTAGGGACCTTTGGAAAGCTCTCTAATGATTGCTAAGGGTTCCTAGGCTGCAATCGAGTGTGAGTGAATGAAAATAGAAGTGAATTAGGGGGAGTATATCTCCCCCCGTGACAATCGGATGGCCGATAATTTCCATGCCATTTTGATCTAATTGAGCCTTTAAAGTGAGCCATTTTGACTGTTTTGAGTGTGCACATGGTCAGTTTGGCCAGAGGAGTGGAATGCTAACTTCCTATGTGCTTGAATTGAGCCTAAGAGGGAATTTGATTTCAATTTCAAGGTTAAGGGTCTAGTTTGGTCCATGGGTCAAATGGGTTGACCCAAACCCATTAGGTTGGGTGCACCACTCATCACTAAGTCCCCTTGAGCTTTTAAGAAAGCCTCAAGTGATTGTGGTGAGTGTATGACCAAAATACCCATGGGGTAGGCCAAACTTTGTTCTATGGACTAGGGGTAAAATAGACATTTTGCTATTTTTTTTACTTGGGTATGTTTGGTATGTTGAAAAAATAGGTTTGGCCAAGTTTCATTAGATTTGGAATCTATTTGATAGGGTTTCGCTTAGGTTGACCCATTTAGGTCAAAATGGGTCAACTTGCGTCAAGTTGACCAATAGGTCAAATTAGGTCAAACCAAGGGTTGGGTAAAGTTCATATGACCATTTGAAATGTTTTGGTTCCTTTGGTTCAATTCAATTTTGTATAGATTTAGTTTTGGCTCATACAACTCATTTAGGTCAAATGGGTCAAGTTGACCTATTTGACCCATTTGACCTATTTGAGGTTGTTCAATGGTAGGTTTAGGTTAGGTTTGTCATATGGAGTGAATTGGTATCTTTTTTTCCAATCAATTTGGATTAAGTTCAATTTTGGCTCAACATGACCCCTTTAGGTCATGTTGGGTCTAAGGTCAATTGAGCTAGGTTGGGTCTAGTTGGCCAATTGAGACTTTGGTCAAGTTCCACAAGTGATTTGGGATGGACTTGACCCATCAGTTTCAATCAATTTGGCTTAGATCAGGTTTTGACACATTTTGGCCTTTTAGGTCAAAATGGGTCAACTTTGGTCAAGTGGGCCAATTGGGCTTGGTTAGGCTCAAATGTTGGATTTGGTTAAGTTCAAACATAGGTCATGAGTGAACTTGGTTTCAATCAATTTTTCCTATGGTGGAATTTGGCTATGTAAGGTTTCATTTTTGGTTAAGTGTTGACTTGGTCAACCCTTAGGTTTGACTTGGTTTGACCCAATTTGATTGATTGATCATCCAATGATGATTGTTGATCATGATGAGAGTGGTATATGAGTTTGGTTCAATCCAATTTGGTTAGGATCAAAAGTTGGCTCATAAGGGTACTTTAGGTCACTTTGGGTCAAGTGAGCCTAAGTCAAATGGTCATCAAAGCTTGATTTGAAGTTGGTTGATCTTGTATTTGGACTTATGATTGAAATATAAATCCATTTACAAGTGGTTTGAAGTCAAATAGGTTTTGATCCATTTGAAAATTTCATATTCAAAGGATGAATATGAAGGAGTCTTGGGTTTGATTTTTTATTTTGGTTTTGATTGTTTGATTGAGGTTTGGATTTATATATGAGGTCATGATTGTAGGATTGATTGAACCATGAGAGAAAATCAAGGATTTGGCTTGATTTGAAAGTGATTTGGCTAAGTTCAAGATTTTGGTTGGAAAGACTTAGATTGAATTTTGAGTGGAATTGAGTTTGAGATTTTGGAATTAGTTTCGATTGTTTGAATTTATATTTCATTTATATATGTGAATATAAATGAGAATATAAATTGATCATGAGAAAATTTCAAGAATTTGAAAAAGTTCAATTATGATTTGGGTTAAATCCATTAAAGGGAATTTAAAAGATTTAAGAGAATTTTTTAATTTGAAATTTAATTTTTGGATTGGATTTGATTGATTTATATATATATTTCATTTATATATGAGAATATAAATAAAAATACAAATAATTTTTGTGAAAATTCCAAGGATATGAATTGATTTGATCAAGGATATGAAATATAAATTTAAATCCATCAAATCAATTCATAAGAGAGAGGAAAGAAATCCACCAAGGGATAGAGTGTGAACCTTCTACTAGGGAAGCCAGTTTAAGTCATCCACAAGGGGATGAGAGGTTTGATTTGATTTGTATCTCACTAGGGAGAGATCTCCACTAGGGGAGAGGGTTGAATTTGTTTCAAATTTTGTTAGGTTTGAATTTTTTAGAATGAACCTTATTAGTTTGCAATGGGTTGTACTGAATAGGAGTCATTGAGGCTAAGTCCTAATTCTGATTTACCAATCCAAAGGGGTGGTCTACTAAGCACATAGTAGGACTAGCCAACCAAAGGGATGCCTTTTGGTATGTAGCAACTGCACTAGGAAGAGAGCATAGTAGACTTACATCCTCCAAGTAAGGACCAGTTACTGGGATAATCTATTGGTAAGGCAACAAATTGAACCCAAACTAGGGCTGATTATTGAGTGAATGCCACTGGGATACTTAGATCAACTCAAAGATAGTCAAAGATGGATTTCATTTTTAGTTTTGTTTATTATGATTATGATGGATCTCATACATTTGTGATGAACTACACTGAGTATGGGCCATGGAAGCCTAGACCTAACTCATATTTACCAATTCAAAGGGAGTAGTCTTCCAACCACAGGGTAGGATTATCTAACCAAGGAGAAAATCCTTTTGGTATACAATGGTCAAGTCTTAAGAAGAAAGCATGAGGACTCACATCTTCTAGAGACAAGAAACCACTAGGGTGATTAGTTGCTTTGGGCAACAGATCAAATCCAAATTAGGGCTGATTATTTGAGTGAATGCCATTGGAGAACTTAAATCAACTCAAAGATAGTCAAAGGTTAATTTCATTTTTAGTTTGTTTGGATGGATTCTGTTGGTTTGCGATGGATCAAACTGAGAAGAAGCTTATAGAAGCCTAGACCTATCTTAGATTTATTTAGCCAAAGGGAGTAGCTTCCCTGGCGATGGGAGAACTATCCAACCAAAGAAGTGTCTTTTGGTTTGTAATGATCAATTGAAGGGAAGAAAGTTCAGAGACTCACATATTCCACTAGAAAAGAACACTAGAGTGATCGGTGGCTTTGGGCAATGAATCAAACCCGACCTAGGGCTGCCCGTCGGTTTGTGATAATCATGCTAGAGAGAATGCATCATAGTCTTACATATTTCAAAGCAGAATGATTGCTGGGGTAACCTACTTGTGGCAACATAGCTTGAACCCAACCTAAGGATGACTATAGAGTGAGCACTGACCTGGGGATTTATCTTAACTTAGGTAGTCAGACGATTCCTATAGGGAGTTCTGCTGACACTGCCATAAAGATAGGATGCCTGCTTGGGAAAAGGGGCCCTTCGTGGGCTTGAATTTCTAATCCACAAGCAAATTAATTTTGGTTTATTTATTTTAATTTGTTTTAGTTTGGACCCTGTTGGTTTGTGAGGGATCAAACTAAAAAGAAGCTTATATCAGCTTAGACCTATCTCAGATTTACTGAACCAAAGGAAAATCTGCACATCCGCTGAACAAATTTTCCAATCACAAGGGTGGATACTAGGAAAGGGGAACTGTCCGATCCAAAAGTAACCTAGGTAGTGTCAAAATGGTGTTGCGAAGGGCTTAATCCAAACAGAGTGCCCATAGGGGATGGGGCCGGTAAAGGCTTAATCCAACACCTTGGAGAAAATGACATGACTAGTCATAAATTCAATAAGTATTCAGTGTCCAACTTAAGGAGGAAGCATGGGGACTCATATCTACCAAGAGTGGTGTACTCACGTGAGTCCGCCGCAAGATAAAACATCAACCAACCTAAGGTGTTTGTAATAAGCCTAGGAAGAAATCGTGAAATCACATCTCCTAAGAATACTGTTAGAGTTCCTGGCTTGTGATGCTAGGTTAAGGGTGAGCAATACGTAACCGAACGGATGCCAGAAATTATATCTGCTTAAAAGTAGTCAGGAGGAAAGGGGCCTCTGGGAAACTTTTCCTAAACCTCAAATATACTCAACCTAGTTATAGCATGATGTCTAATTCAAGAAGAAAGCATGAGGACTCACATCTTCTTAAGCAAAGTCAATCATGAGGTAGCTTACTGGCTGGGTGGTGAAGCATACCATACTAACAAGACACTCTTTGGTTTGCAATGATCAAGTTAGAAAGAAAGTGTGGGGACTCACATCTTCCAAAATAAGAGACCATTGGGGTGACATACTAGCGAGGTAGCATGTAGACCTGACCTAGAGCAGCTAATGAGTGAGTTGCATAGGGGCTTGCTCCCACATCAAGTAGTTTGAGATAAAAGATTTATGTTTGTGTTTGTGCATGTGTTAAAATAAATAGGATTCCTTTGGGGGACTCTTACACCTACCTTAAATACACCAAAGAATTATGAAATGATGCCCTGAATGGCAACAAGAATTCCCACTAAGAAAGGTTGTCGCTTGGGTTCTCTCACACCTAGCTTAGATATGCTAATCAAAATAGGATGCCTCTCAGGTTCTCTCACACCTATTCTAGTAGCATCAGGAGATTATGTTTGTGTTATGAAAGAGGGATAGGATGCCACTAGGGGATTCTTAAACCTACCCTAAACACGTCACGACGGATTCACAAGATAAGCAAACAACACTTATAAAGAAGAGAAGATTTGATGAATGGAATAATATTTTGTTCTTTTTATTAATGAATTTTTTTCAAACAAGTTTTATTTCATGGGTAATATTTCTTTAGATAGATCCCATTAATTGGAAGCATCAGGTGTTCCCCTTTACAATCAATAAACTGATAAGATCCTCCTTGGTAGGCCTTCTCTATTACATAGTGGCCATCCCAAGTGGGTTCAAACTTGCCTCCCATCTTTCAACGTGCAATAATTGGTCTCCTTAGAACTAACACAAGTTCTCCTACTCAAAAAGACCCTGTGTAAATCTGCTTATTATGAGCTTGAGTCATTTTGTCCTTGTACAACTCGAGGTTCTGGCACGCCCGTAGGTGGCTTTCCTCCAATCCTTTGAGCTCTTCTAACCATAACTTTGCATTTTGCTATGTAGTGATCTTGTTACCCAATGTTGTCCTTAGTGAAGGGAGTTGAACTTCTAAAGGAAGAATGGCTTCAGACCCATACACTAAGAAAATGGGGTAGAATGAGTTGGAGTTCGGTATGTGGTGCGGTAGGCCCACAAAGCTTCAACCAATTGCTTGTTCCACTATTATTTGTTATCATTAAGAGTCTTCTTCAGTAATTGGATGAGAGTTTTGTTGAATGCTTTTGCTAAACTATTAGCTCTAGGGTAGTAGATGGTGGAGTATCTCCAATCTATATCGTGTCTTCTGGCAAAGCTGTTGATCTTCATTCTTTTGAATGTAGTACCATTATCAGATATAATTTATTGAGGTGCCTCGAACCTATATACAATATGATTCTTGAAAAATTGAAGCACATGGTAAGCTATGACCTCTATGAGTGGGATGGCTTTCGTCCACTTGGAAAAGTAGTCGATAGCAGCTAAGATGAATCGATACCCCTTGGAAGAAGGAGGATCGATTGGACCTACAATGTCAATACCCCAACACTCAAATGGCCATGAAGCCAAAGTAGGGTGTAGAATGTTGGGTGGTTGGTGGAGGACCACACCATGCACTGTGATGGCATCTCCTAGCTATGTCCATACAATCTGTGATCATAGAAGGCCAGTTGTATCCAAGTCTTTTGATCTTTGACTTCATCTTCAGGCTGAACTGATGAGCTCCACATAGACTTAAATGTACCTCGGTTATAATGCCACATGCTTCATGTTTGTCTAAACAACATAACCACATTAAGTCAAAGGACCGACGGTATAGGGTGCCATTAATAAGAGTATAGCAAAGTGCTATCTATTTAACATGATGGGCTTGAGATTTTGCTTGAGGTAGTTTGTCAGTGTTCAAGTAATCTATGAATGGTTGCCTCCAATTAAGATCCTTGTCGATTTTGGAAACGATAGCCTCCCCTTCAAGAGAAAGTCTCTCGATAAGTTCAGAATCAATAAGGGATAAGACTTGTCTATTTTAGACCCTTATACTCATCTTCCGGACATGCCAATGCTTTGGAAAGTTTGACCAAGGCATCTGCTACCGCATTCTCTACTCGAGGAACCTTGTAGATAGTGACTTCAGGAATCTGGGCCAACAGCTTAATGCTATACTCGTAGTAAGGATGAAGCTTGGGCTTGAGAACCTGGTAAGACCCAGTAATCTGGTTGATGACCAACTGAGAATCCCCAAATATGTTGATGCTCTTGACATTAATAGTGATGTCTAACTCCAAATCGATAATCAAAGCCTCATACTCAGCTTCATTGTTGGTGCAGGGGTTAGAAAGATAGTATGAGAATCTCATCACATCATAGTTTGGAGTTAGAAGAACTATTCCTACCCCTGCCTTTCCTGAGAGAATAGATTGTAGTTCTTCACCTTTAAGAAAATAAGAAATACCATCAAAATATATCTCCCATCGGTGATTGTCAGCCTCCCCTAAGTTCATGATTTATTCATCGGGGAGATCATCACTAAGCGGATAATTAGCAGGAAGTGGGTGCGCTACTGTTAAGAAATCCTCTAGTGCCTGTCATTTTACTGCACTGAGGGGTACAAATATGATATCAAAATGTGAGAGTATCATGGACCAATGAGCCAAACATCTGAAAAGCGTAGGCCATGTCATGAGGTACTGTAGTGGATTGGTTTAAGAGATCAAGTTCACCTTATGAGAGAGCATGTAGTGTCATAGCTTCTGAGATGCAAATATCAAAGCTAGACAATTTTTCTCAAAAGGTGGATAATTTGTTTCGAATCGAGAGGTAGTAGAGAGCGCTTTCCTTCCCCTTATCATTGGCTTGGGCCAACAGAGCACCGAGAGTCATCCAATGCAACAGGTAAAGGATGACATGCCCGGATAGGGCTAGAACCGGCCACTTCACCAAATACTCTTGATGTCTTCAATGCATGCTGCACTTATCATCCCATTTAAACTTGGCATCCTTTTGACAAGAGAGAATGGTTTGCATCTCCTAATAAGTTTGAGATAAAGCATCTTAGATATGCTACCATCCTTGAAAGGATCGAGTTGAGTTAAACTCTGAGGTGGCATTTCTAAGATAGCTTTAATCTTTTCGGACAATTTCTATTCCCGGTTGAACAACAAACCCAAAGAATTTCAAGCTACTCAATGCACACTTTGAGGATTCATTTTGAGGTTATATTATCTTAACCGCTCAAAACTACTCAAGTCAAAGAGATGGTCTTCCTTTTTAATCTCTTGACTACTAGATCATCAATGTAGCACTCAACGATGATGGATGAGTTCATTGAAGATCTAAGTCATGGCCCGTTGGTATGTACATATTTTAAGTAAAGGCATGACCCTATAATAGAAGATTTTGATCATGGTTCAAAATGCAGTGTTTCTTTCATCTTTAGGAGACATCTTGATTTTATTATTGCCAGATGATCCATCCATGAAAGAGAAGACTGAATGAGATGAGGCGATGCCCACCATTAACTCTAGTATAGGAAGAGGAAACTCATCCTTAAGTCATGCCTTGTTTAAGTCCTTAAAATTAACACAAATGCAAATTTGGCCATTCTTCTTCTTAACTGATATGAAATTAGCTAACCAGGTAGGATATTTTTCTTCCCTGATGAAACTAGCATCGATCAATTTCTTGACTTCAGAAATGACCCATTGTTCGATTTCTAATCACATGCGTCTAGGAGCTTGCTTAATAAGGGTAACATTAGGGTCTATTGGTAGCTTGTAGACTACTACGACAGGAGATAATTTTGGTATTTTTTTCATAACTCCATGCGAAGCAATCCTTAAACTCAGTCAATAGATTAACTAAGCCATTGGTTTCTTCTTCATTCAACAATGAACTGATGTATGTCAGGTGAGGATTTTCTTCTATCCCGAGGTTGATTTCTTTAAGCTTATCGATTATTGAATGAATCTCCTCTTCAAACTATGGCAGTGCCTCTTTGACTTAGAGATCATCTGGATCATCTAAAGTTTCTAAACACACATTCTCATAAGAGTTGGGAATGTGTGAGAAGAACCTATCAGACTCCAAATGGTTGGTAACAACTAGGCAATAATCTTCTTCATCGACCAGACCCACTGTTTTGAATCCTAGTCCTACTCTTAATTATGCTTCCCTGCCTGTATTGTTCCATAATTTTTTAAAATATTCTGACCTACGCTTGGACCAAGTGTAATGAACTAGACCTTTCTATATAAGATTTTGAACACAAGGTGAGTAAAAGTCAAAAGGTAATTTCCATTAATTCTTTAAAGTATCTTCCTCAAGTCCTACATCAATGACTTGAGGATGATGAACCCAAAAGAACTTATTCTACTTCATGTCCTTTGGAAGACTTAGGGACTTCTTAACTACTATACCTTCAACTTTTTGGGAAGTGAGGTAAGAGCTAAGGTTCCCAACTGCTGCCTAATAGTTTCATATAAACCAGATTTGAATACTTTGCTTTACATAGAGACCTGGTCTTCATCTCTGGTGGATCAAAAGTCACCTCCAATGGAACCCACTAAGAAGGGTTGGTTGGTATACTAATCACATTAGACTCATCCTTTGAACTAGATTCCAAGTCTATGTGAATAGTAGGGGTACTCCTATGAACTGGAACACGACCTCTATTAGCTGAAGGCCAACTAGGGGGTCTTCCACCTCTGGAACTACCTCTATTTCTAAATCTGCCTCTACATGGTGGAGGTTGAGCCATCCTACGCACATATCCATATGGTGGAATAAACTGTGGGTGGAATGTGATATGCGGATCCACTTCTTCTTCAATTCCCCTTTCTTGCTCCTTGGACTTTTCTTTTTCTTTTCATTTTCTTTTGCTTTTGCATTTGCATTTGAATTTTGTCCAAGTTCATGAGAAAGGGTGTTTTGAGGAAGATAGTAGGTCGCATCCTCATAAATCTTAATCTCTCTAATTGAGGATGGCTTTTCTCCCCAATTGACACGGTAGTCAATTCCATCTTTTCGAACTTGATGCATGAAGGGAGGATGGAAGATCTTGTTGATGTATCCAAGGCCTACCAAGCAAATGAAGTATTCAAATCAATGATGTAGAACTTGGCTTGATCTTCCATCACCGATCTCTGGTAACACTATGAACCTAAAGCTCACCTTGATCATTGAATCCTCTCAACATCATCCTATCTCCTCGAGTAAAGATGTCACCTTTAAATAGGCAAGAGGGCCTCATAATGTTCATCGATGCACTAAATCCATGAGAACCTGAGTGAACTCCATATGCATTATAATGCAGGAGATGGTTTGTCCTCCAAGTCCCCTAGTAGAAGGACTTCATCTGCGAAGGTGATCCCTTGGGCTTCTTTTGCATAGTGAGCATCCTCACCTATAGCGATCAACTGAGCTAAACATATTTCAGGATTAAGGAGAGGCTTGATTAGTGATTCCCTCATCTCTTTGGATAAGACAAGGCAATCATATATGCTTAGCTTAGATGGCAAGTTTCTTAGATGAAAAAGGATGTTGTAGTCCATCTTCAGCTGGTCTTCCACAAACATATCCAAGGTGGAGCATTGTGGAAGGGCTTCTGATCTTTACCAATGACTTTGTTTCCCTCATCTGAGTGTGCCCTAGGAGGTAGAACCTTGCCACTGAGGTTGACTTGATAATCTCTGAGGCAAGGTGGTGGCAAGTTCTACCACGCACTTTAGGCTCACCTACTTCTCCTATGGGACTCTCAGTCGAGATGATTCCAAGTCTATCTCAGAGGTGAACCCATAGTATTGAGTTGGAAAGTCCAACTCTCAATCGAAAAGGAAGATCAAAATTGTTATAGTTAATTAGACTTGAAGAGTTATCGTTAGGAATAAAAGAAAACAACTCATTAGAAGAGACACAAATGTAATTCAAATCGCTTTATTCTTAAATTTATTGGAAGTATTTGGGGGTACAAAGTAGAAGTCAAGTAGATTGAGTGGAGTAAGGGATTTGATGCCCTTATCTGATGATATAAGAGTTATACTAGTAGAAGAAATAAAAGAGCTAGAGAAAATGGAAGAAGTCATCGATGTGGAAGCTACAACTGAAGGCTGGAGTCTGGACACGGTCGATGGATGTATTAAGGGGCTATCCTGGGTTGACACATGCTATTGTTGCTACTATCGCTATTGAGCTCCCAATTTCCTAGAGTTGGCACTAGAAACTTGCAAACCTTCCTTGGTGTTGAAGGTTTAAGCTAACTCAAGCACTTACAAGGAAAGCTTCTTGATCTTCTGAATTATTTTCTTAGAGGTTTTAGACAAAGAAATGTCCCAACCTTCTTTGGTTTTGGTAGGATCACTTGTATCCCCAAGGATTACCCTAATGGGCTGGAAGGTTGTTCCACAAGGTATTCCTTTGGGATAATGATAACACTATCTTGAAACGTGTTCAAGCCAATCCTTGAATGTAAATCCTCCAAAATGTGGCTAGCATACGGTGGTAAGGGCAAAAGTTTGGATCATGACTTTTGCTACTTCCTCGTCTCTAGGCTGGGTAGTTAAAATCGGTTTCTTTAAGAGATTCTTAAAGATTTTCCTGATTAACTCCCTCTTAAAAGAATAAAGTTTGTTTAACTTATCTAAAGAGTAGGTGGACCATAGCTACCTGGCAGTGGATATGTATGTCGCTGGTTCTGGTGGTATGGATGAGGCAGTGGTTGTGCTAGCCATGGAGGCTGAGGTGGAGGCCGATATGACTGCCTTGATGGTGGCAAAGAAGGTGGAGGTGGAGGAGGTCATGGTCTCGTGATCTCTAGTTGCTTCCCCTTGTCATCAATCTTCTCTTGCTCGGGTTTCTTCTCATAAACCTTTTGGGATTTTGCTTGGTAACTAAGAGGCAACTATTTGGCCTCTCTTTGTAGGTAGCCTTGTATTGATTAGCTTCTCAAATGTCTTTATGGTGAAGCCCTTAAGCATGAAGGTGGGGGCCATGGATATTCTTCAAGAGAATCTCAATGGCATACTATTGTGGTTCACACTTTATACTCAGGTTGCACCATCGAGAATATAATCAACAAGTGACTCAGAGTGCTATTGGCTACGAGATCACCTATATAGTAACCCTTTGAGCTCTAGCAAATCTTTTAATGAAGAGTTGCTCCAACTCAACAAATATCTTAACTGAACTGTTGGGAAGTTCAAGATACCAATCGAAAGAAATACCCACTAGGCTAATTATAAAGAGTCTAAAGAGCAAAGCATTGCTGCCACCTACATTGTAACAACTGGCCTTGAAGTGAGCTATATGCTGCATCGGATTCTCACTGCCATTGAAGCTCTTGAAGGAAGGAGGCACAAAACCCTTGGGATACTAGATAATAATGAATTCCACTAGGTAGGGTCTACCCTTTGGAACTAATGATCTTTCTCAGGCTTGAGCCAAGGCTTCCTTCACTTGTTGCTTAACCATGGATTTCAGATCTCTCATGTATGGAGGCACTATCCACTACATTCCTTTACAAACTAGTTCTACCTTGCTCAATGGGAGGTAGAGTCTTAACTGGATCTAAGACATGCACTAGCTCAGGATGACTGACATCGATTGTACTAGGATGAACTGGAGGCTTGCCCGGCCTGCTTTGCCAACAAGTCCTCTTGTGCCATCCTATCAATCTGTTCATCTTTCTTCTTTAACTAAAGTCATAGGTGATGGGCTAATTCTATGGTGTCTCCTTGATCACCCTCATCACCTTCCATGGCCTATTGCTCCCTAAGAAGAGAACCTCTAGTATCGACCATGCATATGCCAGCTGAATCCCCCATCAAGTCATCTTCATTGGGATCAAAGATGACTCTTTCTTCATCAAACCATGAGTTCCTTAAGATCTCCTTTTTTTCATAAAATAGTCTGCAACTATCTCATCTAAGGATCAATCTAACTAAGTAGGTACAAATAACTTGGGGTGATTGGTGAGATCGCTATCATGCACTTAATCATGACATATAATCTGGAATCCTTAAGCTGTCATCGAATATCGGGATATCAGTCCATCTCACATTAGGCTTTATGGGTGGAGTTGGTGAAGGAAACACCATGATATGGGGTCCACTCCTTCCCCACCTGGGCGAGAAGGTGGAGCTCGACCTAACCATAATGGGTGGAGTAGGAGGAGTAGGATCCCTTGGCCGTAGGTGGATCACCAATGGGGTACATTTTTCCTTGGATGTAGCCTTCATGGCCTTAGATGGAATGGTGATCTTTGACTGACTTGGTGATGGGATGTGGGGGTAGGGGTGGAGACACCACCGACTCTCTATGGAGCGCCTCATGATGGTGGTCCATGAGGAGAATACTATCATTATGATGGTACGTGCTGGCGGAAAATCAACCAAAGTAGAAGCGGTGACACGGTGAACCTCATCACTCTCTGTAATGTATGTTGTATGGGCCTCCACGGCCCTCTTGATGATCACTCCCACGTGGGGATAATGTAGATCAAGCGGTCGGACTCCGGCATCCTATGCTCTACACGCATAGAATAGGCGAAGGCTAATGTGACCTCTACTCAGCTGTGCTATAAATGCACCACGGAGGAGGATGATGATCCTCGACATCCTCTCGATCTGATCTCGAGAGAGAAGGAAACTTGTTTTTCATAACCAGTGGTGGAAGTGATCATGAGAGACTCATCCATGGCTGATCTGGCAGCTACCTCAAGCACTCTGTCTATCTGAGTATGGAACCATTTGACCATACGATTCTTGTTCTTGCACTAGGTGCGAGTAGGATGAGAGGAGTGTGAGCTAGACCCATACTCAAATGTGAGGGAGGCAAGCCACACTAGGAGCCTTACCCTTGAGGGTACAGAGATGGTGTGCTAGCATGCAGGGCAACATGTGCAACTTGAGGATGAGCGCTGGAACTAGAGCTGGCGGTACTACTATGCACTGAGTCTGAACTGCGACAAGTTTCTTCTTCGGTGAGGAGATATCTAATCGAGGTAAGTCTACCACGATGATGCTTTCTAACCTTCTTCTGATTGTTGTGAGGGGAATGCTCTCATAAGTGATCTTGGCCCCCTCAACTCGATGACCAAAATGAAGTAAAAGTGATCTTGTTTTGTTTGAGTATTTTGGAATTCTTACTTAGCAAATTTAGATGTGCTAAGTGAAGTAAAAGTGATTGTTTCTTTTTTGTGAAAAATTTTTTTTGTATCAATTTTTGGAAAATTTTGGAGTTCTTACATAGCAAATTTAGGTATGCAAGTAAAGAATCCAAGTGTTGTTTTGATTTTTTTTTTTTTGAAAATATGATTCTTTGCATACCTAAATTTAAGTATGCTAAGAAAATCCTAAGTGTTTCATTTGTTTGAAATTCTTTGAATTTTGAAAATGATCCTTTAGTAAATTTGGTATGTTTAAGATCTAGTATTTTGTTTTATTTGAATGATTGAGTGGGTTCAACTTTAAAATTTGGTATGCAAAGATGAATATTGGTTTGAAATGGAAATTTCACTTAGCAAATTTGGGTATGCTAAATGAAATTCAATTGTGTGTTAAAATTTTGATTTTTTTTTATTTTAAAATGGAAACTTCTTAGCAAATTTAGGTATGCTAAGTGAAGAATCCAAGGTGTGTTTTGTTTGATTTTGAAAACTTAACAAATTTAAGTATGCTAGGTGAAGAAAATAAGTGTTTAAATTTTTTTGAATTTTTGATTTGGTTTCTTAGCAAATTTGGTATGCTAAGGGTTCCTATATTGTTTGAAAATTTGAAATTTTTTTAGAGAGTTCACTTTATGGTATTAAGTGAAGTTAAATGTGATTGTTTTTGATTTATTTGAAACTTCACTAACAAATTTGATTATGCTAAATGAAATTTCAAATTTGGGTATGTTAATTGAAGTTCAAAATGTTTAATTTTAAAATTTTTTTTTGATTTTGATTTGGAAACTTACTTAAGAAATTTGGTATGTTAAATGAAGTTCCAAAATGTGTTTAAATTTTGTTTTGATTTTGATTTTAAAACTTCACTTAATTTGTGTATGTTAAATGAAGTTCCAAAATGTGTTTAGAATTTTGAAAATTTTTTGATTTTGGATTTTGAAACTTTACTTAGCAAATTTGTATGTTAATGAAATTCAAATGTTTGTTTAAAATTTTGAAATGATTGTTGATTTTGATTTGGTTGGAAACTTTAATTTGATTATGCTAAAGTGAAATTCCAAATGTGTGTTTGAAAAATTTTTTTTGATTTGGATTTGGAAACTTCACTTAACAAATTTGGGTATGTTAAATGAAGTTCCAAAATGTGTTTAGAATTTTAAAATTTTGATTTTGATTTTGGAAACTTACTTAACAAATTTGTGTATGTTAAATGAAGTTCCAAAATGTGTTTGAATTTTGAAAATTTTGGATTTTGATTTTGGAAACTTCACTTAACAAATTTGTGTATGTTAAATGAAGTTCCAAATGTGTTTCTTTTGAAAATTTTTTTGGATTTTGATTTTTTTGAAACTTTACTTAGCAAATTTGAATATGCTAAATGAAATTCCAAATGTATGTTTGAAATTTTGAAATAATTTGATTTGATTTTGATTTGGAAACTTTACTTAGCAAATTTGATTATGCTAATGAAATTCCAAATGTATGTTTAAAATTTTGAAATATGATTGTTGATTTTGATGTTTGAAAAGGACTTCATTAAACAAATTTAAGTATGTAGAATGGAGATCAATTTTATTTTGAAATATGATATTTTTATTGTGTTATTGCTTTTTTTTTTTTGAAAAAGGAATTCAACTTAAAACATATGTGAGATATGTTTAAGTGGGGTTTCTAAATGATATTTTATTTTTAGTTGATGAAATCTTCATTTAATAAATAAGTATATTAAATGAATGTTCACATGTGCTTTTTGAAAATTTTAATTTTGTTTAGAAATGAACTTTCCATTCAATAAGTATGAATATATTGAATAGAAAAATTCATATGTACTTTTGAAAACTTTATGATTGTGATTGTGATTTTTGAAAAACATGATTGTTCATTTTAATTTGAAAATGAAATCTTCATCAAAATGAATTGAAAGAAGATGTTCATTTGTGCTTTTGGAAAATTGTTATTAGTTTATTTTGAAAATCCTACATGTAATTATATGAATTGTTAAATGAGGGTGAAGAAATTTTATGGAAAATATTTTATTAAGTGCATTTTTGAAAAAGGTGCTTTTGAAAAAGCAAAGTTCTTTATGGAAGATTTATTATTTTTAGGATGAACCTTTCCTTATCATGAAAATGATAAGGAGGAAGTCTTTAAGAAATGTTTCTTTTTTATTTTAGATCTTTTCATTTTACCCATTGGAGAACCCAAGGGGTTTTAAGACCAACAAGGAATGTGGTCCTAAAACCTAAAGATGTTGGCTAACTCCTCAAGAATGAAATGAGCTAAGTGCCAATGAAAGAAGGATAGTCTTGGATTCATACCAAAGTACAAACCTATCGATACTCAAGACAATGATCATTTACCAAAGATGGAGAGGAACCATCCCAGTGAGTCGAAAAATCATGGTGAAAAATTCATATAGGGGAGTCACCTTCAAATATATTTATAGAAATTAAATTCTTGGTAAGATGCCATCATAGATGTACTTATTAGGGTGATTAGATACATCATCAGGTATAGTGTACTATCTCGAAGATAGAAGTCACTACCCTTTAATGGAATCACCTCAATAAGGACTCTAAGGATGATGGTGCATATGTACGGAGATTCTTCCCTACTTTACATGGAAAAAGTAAAGTAGGTTTATTTTAAATGGTTCATTAAGTTCCTACTGGGGCCCCATAGTTAATTACATCCTAAGGATGGGATCCTTTAAAACTCTCGATTAAGGTAAATGATCATTGTCTTTGAAGATTTCAATAGGAAGGACTATCAATCGATTGGTTTGTATTTGAAGATCAAATGGGATTGATCAAAGAGGAGTTATTATGAAGCCAAAATGGAAAATAAGTGGAGATTCACGATGCTAGGAAACCTAGCGAGCATCTCAAACTATCTTAAAATTGGGCTTTACATTTTAGAAATTGATTTAGTTTGTTTGAGATGCATTTTTATTAGAAATTTAGGACTTATGATTCCTTAACACAAGATTAGGAAATGCCTAAGAGGTGGAGGAATTATGCTTATGGCCACAAGGAGAAAGCAACCTCAGAACCTAAATCTAGGGAGCTTGGTGAGAACAACCTAAATCTAAGGTGAAAATGGGTAATTGGTTTGCCTCACAAGAGGACAAACCACCCACACTTGGACTTACAAACAGGGGTGGCCATAACTCCTCCTATGATTTTAAATACATGTAGGCAAGTCTTTATGCTTATGCAAGATAGCTGGGCTATTATTTATTTAGAAAGAGACTAAGTCCTTAAACTCACTCCTTAAAGAGACTAGATCATGTAAAGGGACATGCTTCAAATGACTAAATCTAATGCAATTCAAATTTCATTTTATTTCATTTTAGACAATCATTTTGACTCAAGCAAATAGGATTTTTATGACTAATGCATGAGAAATTAGATTATTGGCCAAAATCAGCGAGAAGGTAGAAGGTGAGTTTCCACCACGACCTTCAAAGGTCAAGCAGGGTTCTCTAGCAAAGGTGGAAGCCCTCTAATCAAGAGTGAAATAAGATGTATTTGTGCATGATATTATAAAAAATGCTCATCGACTAAGGGTTGCTAATTCTTTTATCTTGATTTTAATCTAAGCTTTAGGTGAGGTTATGAGTTATTTAATTTTAATTTGATTTGTTAAGTTGGGTAAAGATTTATTTTTCCTAAAGAGCCTAATCCACATCCAAACATACATAAAGTAAGAAAGAAACTAGAAAATCATGCCACTTAATGCAAAAGTTAAATAAATCATCAAATCAATTTATAAAGCTAATCATAAAAGAATAAATGGTGTTATGGTGGGCACCACAAACCAAAATAAAAAAAAAGTGGGTAGCTGAGCTTTACCCTTATACAACCCTGATTAAAAATGAATTAAATTACAATTTAAGCAAAGGAATTCATTATTATGGGGGTCTTCAAACTTTGTTCTTCTTTCTTATTTCTTCTTTCTTCCTTCTTCTTTCTTCTTTCTTTCTTTTCTTTTCTTATTGGATCTTCCTTTAGATGGTTGGATGGTAGATGCTCCAAGGCTTCACATGGTGCATAAGATAGGATCTTATGACCAATGTTCATCTAATCATAAAATCATTCAAAATCCTAAATATACAAATTTACATGAAAAGGAAAAGTAGGAATCTAACTAACACTTGCAAATAAAGGTTAGTTAAATCACACAACATAAATCCCAAGCATGTATATTGGACTTATCACCCACACATGGGTGACTAAGTCCACTTTGGATTATGCTTAGGGGTATAAGCACACAAGAAGCATTTATATTTTTATTTATGATAGCCCCCTTAGCACAATCCCTTAGAAGAAAAAAATAGTTAGACTAAGACATCCTACCATTCATTCTACGAGCATACACCCTAACATCTAGTCTAAAATATATATCACAAAATAAAATAACTATCAAACCATGCACTGACCTAACCTAAAGCTAGAAGTGGTGACTTAGGCTAATGTGTGTGCTTTGAAGGTTTGTGGTATGCTTAGCTTTAGGTTTGAATTTTCTAAGTGTGAAGACATGTTCAACTTAGAGATGAGTTTCATTTAAGTTGTTTAAGTGTTTTGGGTTTTTTTTTTATTTCATGTTTTAATTTGGTTTAAGTGAAACCTACAATTAATTACTAAGTTATGAAGAGAGGGAATGAGAAGAGAACTTCTCCTTCCTTCCCTTATCCTTAAGTAATTTCTAAGGTAAGTTCACATTTTAGTTTTATTTAGGTGAATGCTTTGATTACAAATTTTAATCAATCCTAAGTTTAGACAAAGTATAAACAAATCTACTCAAAAAGGCATTTTAAGATTAAATAAAATGAATCAAAATTCACATAACACGCATTACTTCATTTCTTTCCCAACATACATAGCATGCATATGGATGGACCCTAAGCATATCTATACATGCAAATGAGAGCATTTAAACACTTTATGATGCATGCTAAGTAATCCATTTAAGAAAATTTAGAAGTTGAATATGCATGATTTTCTTAAGTAGAAAAGGTTTTCTTATCCAAAATTTCACATACATACATGAAAGTAAGAAAGGCATAAGTGAGTATGCCATTGTTAACTAGAGGAGGTACAAGACCTACTTAGGCTACTTAAAGCCTCACAATCTTGGGGTTGTCGGACTAATATACCACTTTCCTTAAAACTAACATGCATATAAAAGAAATGAAATGGAGAAGAATATGCAAAAGTTGTTTAATAGTTTTATTTTGTTTATGCAATTTATTCATGCAAGTATAAGCAACCCTTCTTAAGTGAGCATAGGATGAATAGGAATTTGAATTAAGTAAGTGTTGGGTTCTTTTCAAATGAACCATCTTACCAACTATTCAAAACTATGCTAACATAAGAAAAAAAAGGAAACCTACACTAAACATTACTTTATAATCCATCACATGCAAGCTTATAATTAAATATAAGAATAGCACACTTTCAGATTTGATATTTCATATATAAGTTTTGAAAATAATTTGAATTTAGTAGTGATAATAGCCACTCATATTTTACTTTAACACATGCATATTTGACATAAAGTAAACAATTTCATTTTAAAATTTTGAAACATGAAATTATGAATGCATGAATCACATGACATACAATTTAACATGTTGGGAAAGATCTAAAGCAATGAAATCATGTAACAAACTCACTTTACTTAAATCTAAAGACATTCTTAAAAATAAGAAAATTTAGAATAAATCAAAGTGAATTTCAAAATGATTTTTGTTTAGTTTGAAGTTTGATTTAATTTTTAAAGGAGATGAGTTTGTTGTTCCTAACCCATTCCCACATGTGTTTTGTATTTTTTTAATTTTAGATAATTAAATCCATTTTTTATTGATTAGGTTAAGGTATGAATTAAGTAGCTTAATTAACCCTTACCTACACCACCTTAGAAAATTAACTAAGTAATTATGAGCCAATGAGATGACATAAAAAATCAATGTATTTAAATTTGTAATGCACCTAATAATGAAAAGGCCTAGTGCAATTTGGCTCACAATTAAAAGTTAATTAAGCTAAGGGGTTTAGCTTAAGTACTTTAAAAAACACCTTTTCTTACTTAAGAAAGGGGTTTTAATTTCCTTAATTAGACTTAGGCTATTAAACACTTAAGCATCTACCCAAGGTAGATTAATTAAGTTCTAGAACTTTTTAGAATTTTTGAAAATTGTTTAAAGGGTAATTAATGAAGAATTAAAGAGAGGATTAAGGAGAAAGGGGTTTAGGGAATAGCTTAGGAAATACCCCAAAATTATTCCATAAAACCTCACTAGATCTAATCAAACTTAATCATAGGGTAAACCACTAATCACTTAATTATCCTTAATTACATGAAAGGGGTAATTAGAGAATGAAATAGCAATTTTCCCTAATTAAGCCTCAATAAATCTCAAGAAAATTAGGAGGTAGAGTCATCCCCTAAAATGAACCCTAGAAATTTGAGATCAATTGGTAATTAGAGAATAATTAGCTAATTAAAATTTCCAAAGAAACCTAAATTTCAAGAAGAGGGGAATTTAAAATCCATTGAAAACATTTTTAAAATATTCTAGGTAAAATTATCTATCCATAGCATTTTTTCTTTTATTTTGTTGATTTTTCTAGTTTGAGATATGAATTTTTGAAGCTCTCTAAGTGAATTAGGAATTAATTAAGCATTTTATTAATCCCTAACTAATCCCTAGCTCACGGTGCGATGCATGGTGGCGGCGGTCAGTGCGCTTTACATGCGTCATGTGGTGAGCCCTTTACTTAAGTTGTCATGTCGAGGGGTGGCGCACGCTATATTCTTAGCTTCGATCAAAGATCAAATGGGAATTCCCCATAATTTATAAAATAGATAACAGATATATAAAATGGAAATAATCACCATCCATCAAAGCATGGATGGATGGCCATAGATTCATCCCTGCTCAGGAATGAGATCATCCACCTTAGGCTTTGATCCAAGCTCGATTGAGCTCAGATTACAAAATTTAACACCACTTCATCTAGATTACCAACACATCCAATGGCTAAATTTATGATTAAATTTCTTTCACAAAGGACCAACACCTATTAGAATTAAGTGAAAATCACTAAACTCATCGGAGGTGATCACCAGTGCTCAATTCCTTTAGAGGAGCTTCTTCTAGTTGAGAAAAAGCCTTGCTGAAATTTTGAGCACTTGAGGTTGAGTGTAAAGCTCTATCGACCAACTCCTCCTCAATCCCCTTGCGACTTTGATCAATTAGGTCTCCCTTGCCTTTAGAACTTTGAAAGCTTGACAACTCGACTTGACCCCAGATGGAGTGCAGAGTAATTGGATTAATTTGGAGTGAGGAAGTGGCTCAATGGACCTTTATTTTTGCAAAATTGAAGAATGAGAATTCAAATCCTCTAGGGACCTTGGAAAGCTCTCGATGATTGCTAAGGGTTCCTTGCTCAATGAGTGTGAGTGAATGAAAAGTGAATTAGGGAGTATATCATGAAAATCAAGGATCGAGAATGTCCACACCATTTTGATCCAATTGAGCCATGGGTGAGTTTTGGTTTATTTTGTGTGTGCACATGGTGGTTTGGCGGAGGAGTGGAATGCCAACTCCCATGTGCTTGAATTGAGCAGAGGAATTTGAAATTTCAATTTATGGGTTTGGTCCATGGGTCAAATGGGTTGATCCAAACCCATTGGGTTGGGTGCACCACTCATCACTAAGTCCCCTTGAGCTTTTAGAAAGCCTCAGTGATTGTGAAGAGTGTATGACCAAATACCCATGGGCTAGCCAAAATTTGTTCTATGGCCTAGGGTAAAATGTCATTTTCTATTTTTCACTTTGGTATGTTTGGTATGTTGAAAATAGGTTTGGCCAAGTTTCATTGGATTTCATTTGATAGGGTTTGGCTCATGTTGACCCATTTAGGTCAAAATGGGTCAACTTGGTCAAGTTGACCAATTGGTCAAATTGGGTCAAACCAAGGTTGGGTCAAGTTCATATGACCATTTGAAATATTTTGGTGCTTTGGTTTGATTCAATTTGGTATAGATTTGGTTTTGGCTCATATGACTTCATTTAGGTCAAATGGGTCAAGTTGACCTATTTGATCCATTTGACCGAGGTAGGTCAAGGGTAGGTTTAGGTTTGGTTAGTCATATGGAGTGGATTGGTATCTTTGTTTCCAATCAATTTGTTAAGTTCAATTTTGGCTCAACATGACCCCTTTAGGTCATGTTGGGTCTAAGGTCAATTGGGCTAGGTTGGGTCTAGTTGGCCAATTGAGGCTTTGGTCAAGTTTCACAAGTGATTTGGAATGGACTTGACCCATTGGTTTCAATCAATTTGGCTTAGATCAAGTTTGACATTGACATTTGGAGGTCAAAATGGGTCAACTTGGGTCAAGTGGGCCAATTGGGCTAGGTTAGGCTCAAATGTTGGCTTGGTCAAGTTCAAACATAGGTCATGAGTGAACTTAGATCAATGGTTTCAATCAATTTGGCCTATGGTGAATTTTGGCTATGTTAGGTTTCATTTTAGGTTAAGTGTTGACTTGGTCAACCCTTATTTGACTTGGTTTGACCCAATTTGATTGATTGATCATCCATGATGATTGTTGATCATGATGAGAGGGGTAGATGAGTTTGTTCAATCCAATTTGGTTAGGATCAAAGTTGGCTCATAAGGTACTTTAGGTCACTTTGGGTCAAGTGAGCCTAAGTGGGTCAAATGGCTTGGTCAAAGCTTGATTTGAGTTGATTGATCTTGTATATGGACTTATGATTGAAATATAAATCCATTTACAAGTGTTTGAAGTCAAATAGTTTTGATCATTTGAAAATTTCATATTCAAAGGAAGAATATGAAGGAGTTTGGGTTTGATTTTTTGATTGTTGATTGAGGTTTGGATTTATATGAGCTTAATTGTAGGATTGATTGAACCATGAGAGAAAATCAAGAGTTTGGCTATTTGAAGTGATTTGGCTAAGTTCAAGATTTTGACTTGAAAGAGCTTAGATTGATTTTGAGTGGATTTGAGTTTGATTTTGGAATTGGTTTTGATTGTTTGAATTTATATTTCATTTATATATGTGAATATAAATGAGAATATAAATGATCATGAGAAAATTTCAAGGATTTGAAGATTTAATCATGATTTGGGCTAAAATCCATTAAAGGAATTTAAAATTTAAGAGATTTTAATTTGAAATTTAATTTTGATGGATTTGATTGATTTATATTTATATTTCATTATATATGAGAATATAAATGAGAATAAATAAGTTTTGAGAAAATCATGAGTTTGAATTGATTTGATCAAGGTTTAGATTGATTTTATAGTCCTTTAATGGAAAATTAAAGGGACTTAGAAAATTTTCATGATTTGAATTTGGAATTTTGTTTGATTTGATGATTTATATTTATATTTCATTTATATATGAGAATATAAATGAGAATATAAATGATTTGAGAAAATCTCAAGATTTGAATAGGTTTGATCATGATTTTGGCTAAGTCCTTAAGAAATTAAAGGACTTAGAAAATTTTGAATTTGAAATTTTGATGGATTTTGATCATGGGTTTTAATCATATTTCAATCATGGATCTCAATCATGGAATTGATGAATTGATTTGAGTTTGAAAATCAAATAGAATTGATTTGAGTTTTACTTGAAAAGAAGGAGTGAAATGGTTTAAAATTTAAGGAAATTTTCCACACCCTAAACCTATTCCATGGCTAACTCTTCTAAGTATTCTAGGCTAGGTTGAGTATCCACCTAATCACTAGATGTGTCTTGACTAAGGAAAGAAATCTAAGAGAAGTCTATATAAGATGGAGGTGTTGAGAGCTCATAAAATGAGGGATATTTCTACTATCTAAGAATTAATCTTGAGGCAAAAGACTCATATTGAAAAGATAATTTAATCTTTGCATAAGATACATTACATGGATAAGATGAATCTAATCTAGGATGATACTTTGAATATCTGTGACATGGCCAAAGTTATTGAGGTTGGATTATGAACTCATTTTGTGGTTTAATCACAATCATATATTTCATCTGTGAAAGGATAACACTAGCAATTTCTTATTTTACTTTCTATTGATTCATGTGATGATGACCTCTGATAGACAATCATTCTTATGAGACCTTGCATCATTAAGATGTATTTTCATAATTAAATTCTTTAAAAGGAAAAGAACTTTGATATACTCTAAAAAGATAGAATAGTTCTCTTAACTTTCTTTGATTGATAGAGATTCTCATTATGTTATAATATATAATGAAGCCTATAGATATTGTTGTTATTTCAAATTTAATCTATAATGTTTTAAATGCTATTTTACAAATATACCATATTTGACTAAATGAGGTCACTATCTACAAGATTAGAAGATATTTTATACTATGCATTGACCAAAATTAAGGAGTTAGCATGTTGAAGATTAGTATTATTAAGGGTAAAATAGACAAGTATATTATTGATGATGAACTCATGAAATTTTCTTAAAGGATTGTTGTTGCCAAAAATGATGAGAGTGATTGAGGCAACCATTCATGTATTATCTCAAACTACCTCAAATGTCATTAACCCATAGGTGAAGCAAGACTCTCTTGCTTTAGATAGAATATCTTTCCTTGATCATATGTGGTTACATTTACAAATGAGTAGATCTGGCCAGGTACATTGTTTATGACTCATGGTGATCAAGATAAAAGATGAGCTTGTATTTCATGATTATAGATTGCATGGGTGTAGCTAGATGCCACCAATTAGGTGCAATTCTACATCAACTACCCAACATTCTACTCATAATGGAGTATTTGAGTGTTAAATCATAGTAATTGATGATCCTTTCTTCTAAGGTTTGTTCATTCTATCAATGTAGTGAAATAGATCCATTGAGGTAGATAACATGTGCTCCTTTTTTTTTAAAATATATTGTATATAGGTTGATGCCTTGATTAATTATATTTAATAATGAAATGCATTGAAGAAATAAATAATATTTACTTAGGACACATCCTTAGATTGGATATATTCTACCATATACTAGAGGTAAATGGTCTAGAAGAAGCATTCAATAAAATCTCATCTTAAAGAACTTTTGATAATAAGTGACTATGGCAAAGTTGGTTGAAGCCTTGTAGATTACCAGTGAGAACTCCAACTCAATCCCCATTATCCTTAAGTATGGGTTAGAGTGTTCTCTTTAGAAGTCCACTCCCATCATTAGGATATCTGGTGAAGATTACTATCAATGTTAATTTGGGTTGGAAGATTTAAGGTTTGGAGGAGACCTACATTTAGAACCTTGAGTTACAAAGCCAAAATGATTCAAGTTCACAACAAGTTGGTCTATTCTAGAGCTTTTCAAGCAAGAGAGCTTATTTTAGTTCTAAGGAGATCAATTGTTGCCTGTTGAAAGATGGGAGGCAAGTTTGAACCACTTTTCTGCATAGAGAAATCTTGGGAGAATCTTATCATATAAATTATAAAGGAGAGTCTTATGCTTCAATCAGTTATTTCTACCTAAAGAAATATTATCCATAAATATTCTTTGAAATTAATCATCAATAAAACTTCCTTTTCATATCAAATTTCATCTCTTATATATTAGAAATATCTTTTTTTTGAATCTTCCATGATGTGTTTTATATGTAAAGAGAACCCAGATCTATCCCTCCACAACACAAACACAAACTATAAATAATCCTCATATATAGGTTAGGTGTAAGAGAAAGAGGCATCTTATTTCAATTAGCACAACTAATTTGGTGTAAGAGAACCAAGCGACATCCTTTCTTGGTGGAGTCACATTTTTTTACATTTATGGTATGTAGGAGAATAATGGATCATATTCCCTCTTTCATAACACAAATGAACACATATCTTTTGTATTGAGCTATTTTGATGTGGGAGCAAGCTCAAGACTCACTCATTAAAGCTCTAGGTCGGTGATATCTTACCTTGTTAGTGTGTCACATGGTGATTCATGGCTTGAGTGATGCTTTCTTTTGACTTGACCATTTCAAACCAATGAGTGCCTATTAATTTGGTAGGCCTTTTGAAGTAGATGTGACTTTGTTTAAGGATGTAAGTACACTTTCTTCTTGAAAACCATGCATGGGTTGAGTATTTTTGAGATTTGAATGGGTCATGTGGCTCCTTTCCTCAGATACTTCAAGCTTGGGTTTGGTCCTTACATAGGACTCCATAGTGTCTAAAGTACATAAATAAAAGATTATCTAAATCAATTCTTTAGAGATTTAAGACATGCCATTTAGAATATTGTTATTAGAGAGAGATCAGGTTGGTTGGTTATTGTCATGGGTGACCCATGGATACACCATTTGGATGAGTCCTCTTTCTCTTGAGTTGATTTGAATATGGATTTCTTTTACATGGTTTGGGTGATCATTTAGTGGAATTTATTTGGATCACATCCTTGGCCTCATTTAGAAATAGGATTACTTGGATTGACATTTTTTAGTAGCCAATGGTTGGAGAATTTTGTTGACAAATTCTCCCTTAGTATAGTAAGTTTGATATAGAGGTGATATGAGCTCCTTCTCTATGGTTATGCAAATAGGGTCTGAAACATAAAATAAATAAAATATATCTTACTTGTGGATTAGGAATTAAGTGGTGACATTTAATTATCTTTAGGCGTTATTGAAAAATAGGATTTGACTTTGAGTTAAGATAAGTCCCTATATTGGAATTATCTTAGTAGATGCCCTTAGGTCGGGTTAAACTTGTTGTGCCACCAATAGGTTCCCCCGACATTCATCTTTTCTTTGAAATATATAAGTCTATTATGCATTCTTTCTAAAATTTATGATGGGCGACTTGTGGAGTTGTTATGCAGTGATTTCCTGGTGGTTCCTTGTGTATGAGGATGTAGTACTTGCTTTCTTCCTAACTTGAGGCACACCAAAATAGGTTGGTTAATTCTACATGATAGAGACTATTTTTTTTGGATTTGTAAATCTAAGGTCTTGGGATATTAGCCCTTCTTAGTGGATCCATGGCAGATTCTCAAATTAAAATAAATGAAATTAAAATAAATATAATTTAATCAAATGACATTATCTTGCCTACTTCTGAGCTGATATAAGTCCCCTAGTGGCATTCATTCAGTAGTTGCCCTAGGTTGAGTTTGATTTGTTATATCCAAAGAATTTTAGCGATTGTCCCTTCCTTGAGATGTAAGTCTTTATGCTTTCTCCAAAAGTATTGATTTGAAAAGATAATCCCTTGGTGATAGTTCTACCATGTCTACCCCTTTGGATTGCAAATCAGATAGGTCAGCACAAAGTTCTCTGATCCATCATAAACCATAGAGGTCCATCTCAAATTTAACGAAGACAATCAACCAATTCTGAAAGAGAAATAAATCTCTCAACCTCCCATGGAGTCAATTAAATCCAATTCAATAACATTTAAAGAGTGCACCCTCAAAAAAAATTCATCAAATCCTTATCCCAATGGATAAGAAATTTCTGGAAGGTCTGGATCTTTGGCGTTATTCTAATCCTCATGAACTCTAATCATATCAAGTAATTACCTCTATGGTGGATAACACAAGCTTCCCTAGTAAAGGTTCACTTGCGATCCCTTGTTGGATCCTTCTTTGATGTTTGGCATGAGTTGAGTGCATTGATGATCTTGATTCTACATCTCGGGTTTATAGAAATTATTTTTTATTAGTGTTTGATCCTTGAACATTGTAATATCATCCATACATGTGGTGTGCCTTATTGTTACACCATTGGGTTTGTTCACCTCTTTTGGAGTGAGCTCTCAACTTTCATAATAGATCTAGGACTCTTATAGAAGTTCCTTAGTCTTAAGACTAGTGATTAGTGAACACTTAGAGACTTAGAAGAGTTAGCCATGAATAGGTTGTGCCTTAGGATTTGAGGACTTTACCCTAGCTAAACCCAATCCTTGCTTCTTCTTTTCAAAACAAATCAAATTTAAATTCCCTCAATTCAAATTTGATTAAATTCATCATTAAATTCAAATTCCAAATCCCTTCTAAGTTTGATTTTATCTTATGACTTAGCCTTAACCAAATTCAAATCAACCCCAATCCAATTGATTTTTTCAATTATCATTCAATCTCAAATCAAATCCCAATCAAAATCAAAATCCAAATTCAAATGATTGAAATATCATTAAATTCAAATTCCAAATCCTTCTAAGCATTTTGATTTTATCTTATGGACTTAGCCTTAACCAAATTCAAATAAACCCCAAATTTATTTTTTCTTTATAAATTCAATCTCAAATCAAATATCAAATTCCAAAATCAAATCAAATTAACTCCAAATGATTGAAACCCATAATTAAATCCAAATTCATTTTCTAAGAATGACCAATTCATATGCTTAATCAAATCTCAAACCAATCAAACTTGGTTTTCTTTATAAATCAATCATTCCTTCATTTATATTCACAAATATAAATAAATCATTAACCCTTCAAACCAATTCAAATCCAAGTTCTTTTTTGACCACATCTCAAATTTGGTCAAATTTGCTTCAAATCACTCAAACTCAAGTGATTTTCTCATGAACCATTTATATCTTCATTTATATTCACAAATATAAATGAATATAAATCAAATGACCAAAAATCTCAAATCAAATTCTAATTTTAGCCCTTTTTTGAAATTCTTGACTAAATGATATCAAAACTCAAAACTCATGGATTTCTTCATAATTCAATCATTCTACAATTATTGACCCAAATATAAACATAAACCATAATCAAACCAATCCAAAACAACCCAAGTCAAGCCCATATTGACCCTTTTCACTTGAAATTATCATATGAACCAAAACCCATTTGGCTCCAAACTAATTGCAAATGGATTTATATTTCAATCCTAAGCTCATATATGAGTTCAATTAAACTTGAATCAAGCCATGATCAAGCTAATTGACCCATTTAAATTCACTTGACACAAAGTGACCTAAAAGACCTTCTTGAGCCAAGTTTCAATCCAACCCAAATTGGATTGAACTAAGCCCATCTAAACCTCACAATGTAACCAACAATCATCTTAGGGTGATCAACCACCTTGAATTGGGTCAAACTAAGTCAAATCTAACCTTTGACCAAGTCAACATTTAGCTCAAATGAAATCCAAACTAGCAAAAATCTATCATATGCCAAATTGATTGAAACCATTGATTCAAACCAACTCATAATCAATGATTGAACATGACCAAACCTTCACTTGAGCCAAACCAAGCCTAATTGGCTATTTGACCCAAGCTAACTAAAATTATCTTAAAAAGCTAAAATGGGTTAAATCATGATTTAATCCAAATTGATTGTAACCAATGGCTCAAGTTCATCCCAAATTGAATATTGAACTTGACCAAAGTGATAATTGAGCCCAATTTGACCAATTGGTCAACTTGACCCAACCTAGTCCAAATTGATCTAAAGGATCAGATTGGCCAAAATCCAAATTAAATCAAATTAAACCAAACTACACTAATCATTTGAAATCAAACCAACCTGACTCAACACTACCCAATTTGGTCAAATGGTAAACTTGACCCATTTGACTCTTTTGAATCAAATGAGTCAAATCAATCAAACCAAATTAATGAACCATAAATCCAAACATCCCAAATTATGAATTTAATTGGTTTGACCCAATTTGACCAATTTGGTCCTCTCTTCCAAACCCATAGGCAAACAAACCACAAACACAATCCCATATTAAGCCTTGGACTTTTGCCACACTCCTCCAAATGGTCTGAGCATGGTGACCCCTCTGGCTCAACAACAAATGAATAGCCAATCAATCCATCCCAACAATTGAGGGGTATACACTTTCAATTCAAGTGATTCACAAAACTCACACATTTAGGAGAACTCTCAGCATTCAAGTGTTCCCAAGCCCTCCTCGATCAACATTCCTCTTTCTCAAGCAAAGCTAAAACATGACACCACTTCTCTGAGCAATACTCCTCCCCTACTTGATCAAATCCAAATTCCTTGCACCCACACCATTATTTGAGCCAATGAATCATCTTTAGCCTTCCAGCACGAGAGATAAGGTTTGATCAACCTTTTATGTGGTGGATTGGTTGATTGAGCACTCACTAAAAGCTCAAATCTTCTCAGCGGGGCTTTCACTATGGCTACCTCACCATCATTTGGACAATTCTCGGTGAGGTAATTTTACAAAATCTAGCCTTGTATAAAAAATAGGTTTATGTTTTATGAAGAAAATCCAAATGTCATGCAATTTTGACTGTTATATGTGTTCCTCTCCTTCTTCTCAAGGAGTGGGATTGATTTGATCCCAATCTGAGCTCGGGTGAGCTTCGGATGAATAAGAAATGGGCGGATCTTTCATTCATGAAGGAGATAAGATCATGACCATATTTTGCATGATCAGAATGGTTGACTGTGATTAAATTACATTAGATCATTTGATTAATCCTTTGAAATCGTAGATCGAATCATGGTTGTTCGATCTTAGATCGGACGACCCATGGAGTTACCATCGCGCCATCAGTCACCGGATGTGATAACTTAAATAGCCACGTCACATACATGGAAAGCACACCAGCCACATGGCGATGGGATTAAGGCTTTAATTAGGTTAATTAATCATTTTTAAGCCTAAAACTTCTAAAATCATAACTAATTCTAGAAAAATCCAAAAAAATATAAACTTGGGCTCATTTTAAAGATATTTTTAGTAGAATCTAGGAAAATTATTATTAATTGATTTTGAATAGTGATTTTAATTAAAGGTTTAATTAAAATTTAATTAGCATATTTTAATTAATCATTAATCTCCAACTTTTTTATGGATGTTTGGGGATGGACTCACTCTCCCATTTTTTAATTTTTATTGGTTGCTTAATTAGGAAAATCAATTGATTAACCACTTTCTTAATTTAATTAGTGATAATTAATGAATGAATAGTGGTTTAATTAATTATTTAAGCCTAACTATGTTGAACAATAAGGGAGTTTAGGGAATGTGGTTGGGCTACTTTTCTTAATTCATTTCCTAAGTTTTCTACACTTTTCAGAATTTGACTAGTTAATGATTAATGAGGTAATTAATTGCTTAATTAGTTAATTAATTAATCTAAAATAAAATCAGAGCTAATTGAGTGTTTGAAATGACTTAGGGGTTAGGATTGATGCCTTCTTGATCCCTTTCCCTAAGTTAATTTCATCATTCTAATAATATAATCAAAGAATTAATCAATTAATTAATAACTTGATTAACTCAATCTAAAATTCATTTCATACACCTTTAATTAATCTTGGGTAGCTCTTTGGGTGTTCAATAACCCAAAGTGAGATAATGAAATTATGGTTAGCTCACATGTGAAAACCATAAAAGTAGTTAAGTGAGATCCCTTAAGCCTAATTAACTATTAATCATGAGCCAATTGCATTAGGCCCTTTCATTTCTTAGGAGCATTGCAAATTTACTTTTCATGTGGTTGCATATCATATTGGCTCATTATTAATTAGTTAATTAACTTAAGGTGATGTAGGTAAGGGTTAATTAATTGGCTTAATTCATACCTAACCTAATTAAAGATAAAATCAACTAATTATTCTTCATTAAACCAAATTAACTCACACATGGGGAATGGGATTAGGATTAGCAAACCTCTTTCATTTCCTAAATCAAATCAAACTCAAAATTAAAAATGTCATTAAAGAACTTTGGTTTATTTTAAATAGCCTTATTTAGTATGATTGTCCTTAGGAATTAATTGGAATGAATGAGATCATGTGCTTATGTTCCTTTATTTCTTTCCAATCATGTTAAATGTTGCTTTCCATGTGTAATCATGCATTCATTTCTTTTAAAATTAACTAAATGAAATGGTTTCTTTTATGTCAAATTGCATGTGTTGATTTAAATTAAAAAAGGTGTGGCTATTATTACTATTAAATCAAAAGTTATCTTCAAAAGCATAAATCATTATAATATATGGAGTGATGTTAATTACAAATATCTATAAGTTTGCATGTGTTGATAATATAAGATATGCAATATGAAGTTCTCTTTATTTACCTTACATGGATTTACATGGGTTATAAATGTATAGTTCATTTGAAAAAGAACAACATTTGTCTAAATATACTATATGCATCTCCATGCTAAGACTTAGGAAGAATTTCATATTGCATATATAAATCATACAATCAAATCAAATATGACTTCTTGCATGACTTCTCATTCTTATGGTTCTTTTTATACATTCATATGTATATAAGAAAAGTGGTATATTAGTCAGGACAGAGCTGCGAGGCTTTAAGTAGCCCTAAGTAGGTCTTGTACCTTACTGTAGAACAATGATTTTGTACTCACTTAAAACTCTTATACATATGTATGTATGATATGAATGAATAAGAATCATAAATCAAATACAACTTTTACATTGATTTTTCAATTCTTATAGTTTCTTATACATCCATATATATATAAGAAAAGTGATATATTAGTTTGGACACCCGAGGGTGTGAGGCTTTACGTAGCCCTAAGTAGGTTTTGTACCTTACGCCCCTTGTGTAGAATAATGGTGACGTACTCACTTAAAACATTTATACATGTGAATGTGTACATAGCTAATGGATGAAAAACCACTTTTTCTATTAAAAAAGACTTGCATTCATAATTCAATCAAATGAAATATTTAAATTCAAACACACTTCTTTGCATTCATCATTTAAGTGTGCTAAGACATACATTGTATGTATAGGTATGCTTAGGATTTAATCATGCATGCATGATATATGATGGAAAGAAATGAATAAACATGTGTTATGTATAGTAATTCATTAATTAATCTTAAGATGTATTTCTTATTGAATAAGGTCATTTAGAGTGAACTAAACTTAGGATTAAAATATGTAATAAGCCATTCACTAAAGGGAATTGATTAACTTGCTTTAGAAATGACTTAAGGTAGGGATGAAAGAGGTCCCTCTCTTTCTTCTCTTTATAACATAGTTGTTAAGTGTAGGCCATATGAAACAAAAGAAAACACTAAAATCTACAAATCCATTAAATCACTTAAAGAGAAATCAACAATTTATAAATTAAATCTTTCACACTTAGAAAAATTATAACTCTAAAGCCTAGTTAGGACATACCATGCAAACTTTAATGCACACACATTAGACTAAGTCACCACTTCTAGCTTTAGGTTAGGGTGATGTATGATTTGATGTATGCTTGTTTTGTGATGTATTATTGTAGACTAAATGTTAGGGTGTATGTGCGCAGTCTAAATGTTAGGCTGATATTAACCTAATCACGCTTTCTACAGAGGGTTGTGCTTAAGGGGTCACTGTAATAAAAATATAAATGCTTTTGCTATGCAGGTTGCTTAGCCCCTAAGCATAATCCAAGTTAGGAGAGGTGGGCTTGGTTACCCATGTGCAGGGGTGCTATCTCCAAATTATTCATATAATTGTTTGGGTTGTATGGTGTGTTTAGCTAACATTTGTTTAACAGGTGTAGCTAGATTTACTTTCCTTCTTTTAATGTAATTTTGCATTAGGATTAGGATAAGTGTTATGGGAGATTAGGATGAGAATTGGTTATAAGACCAAGTCTTATGTACCATGTGATGCCTTTGGAGCAAGCACATCCAAATCAAGCCAAAAGAAAGAAAGAAATGGAGCAAATCAGATGAAGAAATGAAAGATGCAGAGATGAAGAATGAAGACCCCCATAATATTCATTATTTTTAATTATAATTATTCTCTTATAATCTGGGTTGTATAAGGGTAGAGCTTGGTTACCCACATTTCTTTTAGGGTTGTATAGTGGCACCCGACCACATCGAACTTTTATTATTTTATGATAGCTTTATAAAATAGTTTGATATTTTATTTAGATTGTGCATTAAAAAAAGCATGTCTTTTCATAGTTTATTTATGATTGGTGATTGTTGTATCGTCTGTATGTGATTAGGCTCCTAGGATAAAAATTAATTTTTCTACCCAAACTAACAACTCATAATTAAACCTCTAAAATAACTCATAATCTCATATAAAAGCTTAGGCATTAAATCAAGATAATAAAATTTTAGCAACTCCTTAACTGGATGTTATATGTTTATTATCATGCATAATCATCTTATTTCACTCTTGTTAAGAGAGGGCTTCCATCTTTGCCAGATAGTAAGGGCTTAAACTTTGAGAGCCCATAATGGATGAATAGCTCTTTATCTTTTGATTTGGCCCATAATCAAATTCTCATGCATTTAGGCATACAAAATCCTATAGCCTGTGTCAAAATAAAGAGTCCCAAATTAAATAAAATTTGACAAAAATTTATATTAGATTAAGCCATTATTCATATCCCTCATGCTCTAGTATTTCTTATGCTCTAGTCTCTTAGGGAGTGGGTTTAAGGACTTAGTTTCTTTTCTGAATATTAATAACCTAGCCATCTTGCAAAAGCATATGACTTTCCTACATGGATTTAAAGTATAGGAGGAGTTAGCTGGCTACCACTTGAGGCGATAATAAGCCAGCAGTCAGGTGGTTTACTCGCTCTTGTGGAGGTAAATCATATACCCACTTTATCCTTAGATTTAGGTCATGCTTTTTCCCTTGCCAAAGCTCTCTAGATTTAGAATCTGAGGTTGTAATTTCTCTTTAGGCTACAGACATAAATCCTCACCTCATAGGCATCCTAACAATCTTGAGTTGTTAGAGCATAAGTCCTAGCTTTCTAATGAAATGTCAACTTAAATATATAAAATATATTCAATTTCAAAAATATAAAGCCCAACCATAGAATAGATTGGAGTGCTCACTAGGCTTCCTAGTATCATGAGCACTCCCTACTCATCTCTTTTGGTTTTGATAATAAATCTCTCCTTTTGATCCATTCCACTTGATTTTCTAAAACACAACCAATTTATTGATAGTCCTATTTTTGAATTCTTTCAAGACAATAATCGCCTACTTTATTTGAGAGTATTCTTAAGGGATTCACTTTCCTTAAGATATAATTAACTATGGAGGCTTGCCCCCATTGGAAACTTTAGAACCCAATTTACATAAGCCCTACTTTATTCACCCATGTAAAGTAGGGGAAAAATCTCTAGTATATTTGAACACCCATCATGCCTTAGGAGTCCTTATTAGGTGAATAAGTCTATTGTAGGGTAGTGACTTCTATCTTTCGAGATAGTACACTATTCTTTAATGTCATATCTAATCAACTCAATAAGTTCAGCCTCAGATCTACATGGTATCCCCCCCTAAATTAAACCCACCAATAAACCAAAAATAACCACCACACCTGGTTAACAATGGCATGTATTAGCTTATGTCTCTTATACCTGTGCATGTGTATTTAATTATGGAATTATAACCCCTCTTTAATTTATCAAAAATACATTCATTTACAACTGTTTAAGTTATTGAATTAGTTAATAATATGATTTGGAGCTCTATTTCTTATGTCCATGAATGCAAATTTACATATGTTTGAATGTAATGGGTATATAGTTTGAACATCCCAGGAATATGATGCTTTAGCTAGTCCCAAGGAGGTCATTTGATTACTTCACATCTCTGGTTAACAATGACACATACTGATTTAATTTCATTCTTATATATTTTTGTATAAGAATTTAGATAGAGCTTTAAATTAATATGATAAAAATAATTCAATCAAAAGGAAGATATAAACACTAAATATACATATATTTACATACATCATTTAAGTGTGCTAAAATATATTATATGTATAGGTATGCTTATGGTTTAATAATGTGCATGTTACATATAATGGGAGGAAATAAATGAATATGTGCCTTGTGATAGTAATTAATTCCAATTAATCTTAAGATGTCTTTCTTAATGAATGAGGTTATTTAAAGTGAACCTAAACTTAGGATTAATTTAAAATATGTAATAAGCCATTCACTAAAGAGAATTGATTAATTAATAAGCTTTAGACATGGCTTAAGGTAGGGATAAAAGAGAGTGATCCTCTCTTTTCTTCTCTTTATAACACTTAGTTGTTTGGTGTAAAGCAAATGAAGCAAAAGCAAATATTAAGTAAAATTCTTGAATCAATTAAACCACTTAAAGTGAAACCATAATTTATAATTAAATCCTTTCATACTTAGAAATCACAACAAAGCTTAGTTAAGGCATACCACACAAGCCTTAATACACACACTTTAGAATTAAGTCACCACTTTTAGCTTTATGTTAAGGCAGTCCATAGAGTGGTGAATGTTTGGTTTTATCATGTATTATTTTAGACTAGATGTTAGGGTGTATGCTTCATAGACTGGATGTTAGGCTGTGGTTAGCGTAACCATGTTTTTTGTAGGAGATTGTAATTAAGGGATGCTTAAAATAAATATAAATGCTCTCTTTTATAGGTTGTTTAACCCCTAAGCATAATCTAAATTAGGGGAGTGGGCTTGGTTTACCCATGTGTAGGTCTAAGTCCAAATAATTCATATATTGCTTGGGTTGTATGGTGTGTTTAGCTAACACTTATTTTGCCAGTGTAGTTAGATTTACTTTTCCTATTTTTAATGTAATTTTGCATTAGGAATTAGGACTAGTGTTATGGGAGATTAGGAGGAGCTGGCATTTTGTAAGGCTTTGTCAGGGTATGATGCCTTTGAAGCAAGCAAATCCAAATGAAGAAGTGAAGGAGATATGAAGAATGAAGATAAAAAGAACCCCATAGCATTTATTCATTTGTATAAATTGTAATTATTCTTTCATATTCCAATTTGTATAAGGGTAGAGCTCGGCTATCCATTTTCCCTTTTTTTGGGTTATCTGACTTTCGATGACAAACCTTTTATTATTATGTTGGATTTATAAAATGCTTGATATTATGTTTAAATTGTGAAATAGAAATAACATGCCTCTTCTTAGTTTCTTACTTATACGATCATTTAATGTGTGACCTGGATCAGATTAAACTCTTAGGAAAAAATAAATTTTCTACCCTAACTATAACTCATAATTATATTTTCTAAAATAATTTATAACCTAATATAAAGCCTATGCATAAAACCAAGATAATTAAAAGATTTAGCAACCTCTTAGCTAAATGTTGTATGTTTAATATCATGCATTCATATTACTTTACTCTTGCTAATAGAGGGTTTTCATCCTTGAATGAAAGGGGAAGACTTGACCTTTGAGGGTCTCCTCTATGGTGGAAAGCACCTCTTTCTTTTTGATTTAGCCAATAACCATATTTCATCATGCATCTAGACATATAAAAATTATATGGCCTTTGTCAAAATGAAGAGTCCAAAATCAAATAAAAATTTAAAAGATTTGCATTAAACTAAGTCATGGCTCATACCACACATGCTCTAGTCTATTATGGAGTGGGTTTAAAGATTTTAATTTCTTTCTAAATAATAATAGCCCAACTATCTTGCAAAATGATATGTCTTGCCTACATGGTTTTGAAGCATAGGGGTAGTTAGCTATCTGCCACTCTAAGTTGTTATAAGTCCAGCAGTTGGGTGATTTATTCTCTCTCATGGAGGTAAACTATATACCCACTTTCGCTTAGATTTAGGACATGCTTTGGCACTTGCTAAAGCTCCCTAGATTTAGGATCAGAGGTTGCTATTTTTTTGGGGCTATAATCATAAATCCTCACCTCTTAAGCATTTCTACAATCTTGTATTCTTGGGTTATAAGCCTTAGCAATCTAATAGAAATTCAACACGAACAAATAACTCTCTTCAATTTTCAAACATTTAAAGCCCAACCATATGATAAATTAGAATCCTCACTAGGTTTCCAAGTATCAAGAGCATTCCCTACTCATCTCCTTTGGCTTCGATAATAAGTCTCTTCTTTTGATCTATCCTATTTGATTTTTCAATATAGCCAATTTATTGATAGTCCTATCTTTAAAATCTTTGGAGACAACAACTGCTTACCTTAATCGAGAGTATTTCTAAGGAATTCACCTTCCTTGGGATGTAATTAACTATGATGGCTTGCCCCCATAGGAAACTTTTGAACCCAGTTTAATATAAACCCTACTTTATTCATCCATGTAAAGTAGGAAAAAATCTCTAGTATATTCAAAGACACATCATGCCTTAGGAGTCCTTATTAGATTATTAGGTCCATTATAGGCTGATGATTTTTAGCTTTCAAGATAGTGCATCATTCCTTAATATCGTACTTGATCACTTCAATAAGTATACCCTCAGATCTGCATGACATCCCCCATATGCATATTCAAAAATAAACACCATAGATTTTTCTAACGACTCCACTAGGGATGGTTCCTCTCTCCATCTCTAATAGATAATTATTATCTCCAAGCATTGATAGTGGACTTGCATTTCATATGAGTCTGAGACCATCTCTCATTCCATTGGCACACAGCTTATTTCATCCTTAAGCAAAGCTAGCCAACATCCTCTTGGTTTTAGGACCTCACTCCTTGTAGGTCTTAAAATCCCTATTGGGTCCCCCAATAGGTGAAAGATAAGATTAACTAATGAAAGGAGATGACTAAATTTAGAACCTCTTTACCACTAGCTTGGTGAGGCAAGGTTCATCATATATTTAAGAAAATAAACTCTTTCCAAAAGTATTTTTTTTAATTCACATAATAAAAGATTTGCACAAGATTCATAAGAAGTTTTCGAAAGCACAAAATTCATATAACTAAACCTCATTTAACAATTCCTATAATTGTTACATGGAGGCTCTTTTCAAAATCAAAATATAAAAAACTTTTAAAATCCTTCTTTCAAAAGCACATTTTGAAAGTGGTTATCTCCATTCAACATACCCAATTTTGTTGAATGAAGATTCTATTTTGAAATAAAATGATAATATAAAAATTGAAACTCCACTTAGCATATTTCATATGCACTAGGGTTGAAGTTTCCCTCTTTTCAAAAGCAAGAAATCAGACACAAAATAAAGGCATATTTGAACCCTCATTTGACATATCCAAGTTTGTCAAAAGAGAGTTCCTTTTCTTTTGAAAACTCAAGGAAAATTGAATTCTATTTAACACACTTACATTTGTCAAATAGAATTCTTGTTTTCCAAAGTCATGAAAATCAAAACACATGTGAACTCCATTTGGCATACCCAAATTTGTCAAAAGAGAGTCCCATTTTCGAAAATCACAAACATAAATTGAACTCTATTTAACATACCTAAATTTGTTAAATAGATTTCCCTCTTTCAAAACCACAGCATATTTGAACTCTATTTGGCATACCATATTTTTCAAATAAAGAGTTCCCCACTTTTTCTAAAGAGAGAGAGAGAGAGAAAGTCATAATACACTTGAATCATACTTAACATACCAAATTTGTTAAGTAAGAGTCTCATTTTCAAATCAAAAATACACTTGACTCCTACTTAGCATACCAAAACTGTTAAGTAAAAGTCTCATTTTCAAAAATCATAATACACTTGACTCCTACTTAACATACCAAATTTTTTAAGTAAGATCCATATTTTCAAAACAAATCAACAAATATTCAACAATTTTAAAATCATTTGAAGTCTCATTTAAAATCATACATATATACACACATTACCAATCATCAAAAACAAAGATGTTTTCATAAATTTTCTATATATATATATATATCTCCAAAGTGAGTCTCTCCAAAAATTTTAACCCCACCTAATATAATTTTAATTTGTTGAGTATGGGTTCTAAATCAAAATCATATGGCTAAGTCTCTCCTCCAATTGTCAAAAATATCTCCAAAAAATTCAATGAACCCCTTAGCATACCTAAATTTGTTATGTGTGGGTTCAAATTTCAAATAAAGTTTAGAAGTCAATGATTAAAGATGAATACTAAAGCAAAGGTCTAACTTAGTTACATTTCAAAAGCAATAATTTCGCTAGTTAGTCTTTTGACCTTTTCGGTCTGATCATGGCTCCCAACAAGTTCATTTTATCCTTCTCCTCTGGTGTAGATCTGGCCTTGGATCAGGCCAATCTCACCATGACAGATGCTACATATCTGATCTACTTTGGCCGTGTCTTAGAGGGAGTCTGGATTACTTGTGAGGGGACAACCCTCATAACTATTAGCAGGGAGGAGGTGGTGGGACAGACACCACTTATTTACTTTAACATGCCATCTGACTCTGAATTCCCCTTATTGAAGAGGAATGTTGTAGTGGTTCCCACACCCCATTCAGTGTTAGTGTCAATACCACCTTGACATGGGTTTAGTCGGTTGCACCATAGCTCAGTGAGGCGCTACCTCTTTGGTCACCCCAAAGGGGAAAGCTATCTTGGCCTCCAAGATAGTCTCCCCTACCTTCGAGGTAGGTTCCAGTTCTCACTTTTCTTTGCAAACCTGCACCCAACACTGCAACAAAAATAGAAATGTTAAGAGGGACCATATGCGAGCAGCTAGGGAGCTCGATGCTGCTTCTCACATAGCTGAGGAGGGATCTCCCTGTGAGACCTCTCCACTTTTGAGTGGCAGTAGGTTCCACCCCCTCTTATACTTGGATGGAGAGGAAGATTACAGGAGTATCATCGCATCACCTCCCCCACCAGCATACTTTGAGACATTGGCTAGGGAGCATAGGAGGCTCTATGCTAGACTTAAGACTATTTTACTCAGTGCGAGACTATGGGCCGCAGAGTCTAGTTTGATTTGAGATCCATGATCCTTGGGAGCGTTAGGGGTCAAATCCATAGAGAGAGAGAGAGAGAGAGAGTCATGGAGGCTCAAGTATCTACCAAGGTGGGCAGGAGAGAGCGACGGAGGTATGTCAGGAAGTCGACAGCCTCTACCATGATGGATTTCCCTGATCATCCCCTTATTAGGGCAGATCATTCAAACAATATAGTACTTACTGGTGTTATCTGATGTAGGAGGAGATCTCCAATTGAGAGGCTATCGGTGTTACAATCACACCACTCCCCTCATCATCCACCATCACTCATTTAACTTACAGTATTTGCCACTCCCGACTAGCATCAGAAGCCTCCATCTAGCAAAAATCCATCCCCACTGGTGATCCAGCTACAGTCCAAGGATCTATCTCCATCCACTCCACCTGTTGAGGTGAGATCGAGCTCCTGCTCAACCCTCTGTCTCAGCTATGGTCAGGAAGAAGTGGTGACCCAAGAACGTCATCATCACATCACCAGCATCGCAGATAGAGGAAGAGAGGGGAGTGGACATAGACATAGTCCCCATGATAGTTGATACTCTCGATGAGGAAGTCTTGATAGTGGGTAGTGTCTGGTGCATGGAGGTAGATGTGCACAATCCCACAACTAGCAATTAGTGGGTGTTTATACCGGTCCAACTGGGCATAGTAGATTGATCGATATATGACATATTAGAAGACTACTTTGCCAAAAAAGATGAATTCATGGGAGTGACCATTCAAATTAGGAGGAGGATAGAGTCAGCTTCGATCCTGATGAGGATGACATGTTAGACGACATAGCTGAGGTCTACATGGTCGATACACGGGGATCGTTACAGTGGGATCAACTTAGCTAAGGAGGTGTAATCCTCGAGAAAGGTGACACTTCTCACTTGACTTAGCACGTCATCCACTAGCTCAAGCAGAGGGATGATCACATTGACAAGAGGCAGAAGAAAGTAGAGGAGTTGATTGCAGTGGTATTAGCATTGTAAACTTCAACCCTAGTTTCACAGCCTTCTCCTATGGTAGCCGATAGACCAGAGTTGGTGCATACTTTAAACCATCCTAGGTGCACTCCTACAAAGGACGATGCTGGTAGCTTACATAAGAAGGTTACTGATGGAACCTCCATGCATGAAAAGGATATCAAGCATATGGTAGAGCAACAGATGAGGGAAGCACTCACGCAAGCTGAGGGGATCTCATCCATTCCAAAGGGTAGATCATACCCGGAGGAATTCGATGTAGTTCAATACCCCCAAGGGTTTTGTGTCGCATTCCTTCAAGATTTTTGATGGAAGTTGAAACCCACATCAGCATATTGCACATTTTCTAGCCGGTTGTTGCAATACTCGTGGCAGTTATGAACTTTTGTTCAAACTTTTTGTCAGCAGCCTAGCATGATTGGTACGCTGAACTGCCAAATAGTTTGGTTAGAACTTTTGTTGAGTTGGAGCACTTCTTCATTAAGAGATTTGCTGGAGCTCAATAAAGAGTGATTATAGGTGACCTCATTGCAGCAAAGCAAGTTCCCAATGAGTCCCTTATTGATTATATTCTCAGGTGGCGCAACCTGAGAATGAAATGCAAGCTGTAGTTGTTTGAATAGCACGCCATTGAGATTCTCCTCAAGAATATTCATGGCCCGGTCACCTTCATGCTTAAGGGCTTTACCATCTGAATATTTGAGAAACTAATCAACAAGGCTGCAAGAGAGCCAAATAGTTTCCTTTCGATTATCATTAGCCACAGGTATTTGAAGAAGCTAGGGACAGTTGTGTTAGTGGATGAGGGAAGCAACCAGCCAGAGTCTAGTATGAGAGACCCCAAGCTCGGCAGCTTCCTTTGCCACCTCCTCTGCCTCCACCTCGATCATCATATCAGTCGCCACAACAACCATTCCCACCACCTTAACAGCATACCCAACAATAGTATTCCTATCCATGGCTAGGTAGCTAATACCCATCTACTCTCGTTGATAGATTGAATAAGCCATATTCATTCAGGAGGGAGGTAGTTAGGAAAATCTTTAAAAATCTCTTAAAGAAACTTGACTTTTGCTGAGCCCAAAGGCGGAGGAAGTAGGCAAGAGTAATGATCCTAACTATTGCCCCTACCACTGCATGATTAGTCATGTCTTAGAGGATTGTATTACTTTTAAGGACTAGCTTGAGTGTAGCTATTAGTCAGGTACTATAGTTATCCCCAATGAATATTTATTAGAACAACCATCTAGTTCTATTAGGGTAACTCTTGGGGATACTTGCGATACAAAAAAAAGTTGGGATATTGCTTTATCCTGAACTTCTAAAAATGTAGTTTCTAATATCAAGAAGCTCTTTTTAAAGGTTCCTGAGGTAGCTCAAACCTCCAACATCAAGGAAGATTTGCAAGTTGCAAAAGATAACTTGAAGAAGGTGATAGCGGCTGAGCTTGACTCCCTACTTGCCGGGATAGTTCAGCACCACCATCTAAGTCCAACACTCCATCCACCATTGCAGCAACTACATCTTTCTCAACTAGCTTCTCTTCCACCCAGGAGCGTTGTATCAGCAAAGGTGATTAAATCCCTTAGTCTGCTCACTTTATTAGATTTCTATCATATTCCTCCACCCAAAAAAAATTCAATGAAGAAAGCTTTCACTTACATCTTATCCACTTTTGATACTCTAGAAACTCTGAAAGTCTAGAAAATAAAATAGCTCTAGTCATTCCTATCCCCTCTCTTCTAATTCAGAATAAGACTTTCCTTTTCTGAATCAATCTGGTTTACCTCTTGAGATTGACTTGGAGTCAACTAACTCTGAGGATCTTATGGGAGAAGCTATAGGTATACCTGATGAGAAGGTAAAACTTTCCACAAGTTTATCATTCAAGAAGTCACTGAAGTCAACTTGCATAGTGGCAAAGTTCTACCCCCTAGGGTAGCATCTCAGGATAAGGGTAAACAAGTCATTGGTTTCAGTGAGCACATAACCCCTCCACAGAATGCTTCACCTATGGATATGCTTGTCGAGGACCAAGTCAGAGTTGAATTACATCTATGTCTCTTCTGATGAGTTATCTTCTTCTATTCATAATGATAACTCTTCAAGTCTAATTAACTATAACAATTCTGATCTTCCTCTTTCTGATTCAGAGTTGGATTTTCAACTTTGAATACTATGAGTTTGCCTCTTGAGATAGACTTAGAATCATCTCAGAGTCCCATAGGAGAAGGCGTAGGTGAGCTTGGTGCAAGTAGAAGCCACCTTGCCTCAAGAGACCTCAACTCTGTGGTGGAGGTTCTATCATAGGGCCACCTCAAGATGAAATAAGTCATTAGTACTAAAATTGAGAATCCTTCCATAGGGTTCTCCACCCTTGATATGCTTGTGGAAGACTAGCCAAAGGTGGACAACAATCCTTTCTCATAAGAAAGTTGTCATCTAAGCTTTATATGATGCCCTTGTCTTATCCAAAGAGATGAGGGAATCATGATCAAGGCTCTCCTTGATCCTAAAAAATTCTTAGCTCGACTACTTATGGGTGAGGAAGCACACTATATAAAGAAGCCCAAATTACCATAGATGAAGACCTTCTTGAGGACTTGCACCGCCCTCACATCATCAACATGGATGTTACTGGGGTTCTCATGAATTCAAGTGCATTGGTGAACATTATGAGTTTAAAGACCCTTATTTGTTGATGATCATCCTGCTTAAGGAGATAAGATGATGTTGAGAGGATTCAATGATCAAGCTGAGCGGGCTTTAGGTTCTATAGTGTCACCGTTAGAGATCAGTGATTGGAACACTGAAGCCAAGTTCTACATCATTGAATACTTTGTTCAATGCATTGCTTGGTAGGCCTTGGATACATCAGAATAAGATCGTTCCATCCTCCCTTCATCGATTACATCAAGTTCAAAAGATGGAATTGAATGTCATGGACTAAAAGCCATTTTCAAGTTAGAGAAGATTTATGAGGATGTGACCTACTATCTTTCTCCAAACACCCTTTCTCGTGAACTTGGACAAAATTCAAATGCAAAAGCAAAAGAAAATGAAGCAAAAGAAAAGATAAAAAAAATGAAAAGAAAAATAAAAGTCCAAGTAAACAAGAAAGGGGAATTGAAGAAGAAGTAAATCGACATAACATATTCCACCCATAGTTCATTCCATCATATGGACATGTGGGAAGAATGGCTCAACCTCCACTAAATAGAGGTAGTTCTAGAGGTGGGAGACCCCATAGCTGGCCTTCAGCTAATAGAGGTCATGTTCCAGTTCATAGAAGTACCCCTACTATTCACATAGACTTGAAATCTAGTTTGGAGGATGAGTCTAATGTAATTAGTATACCAGCCAACCCCTCTCAATAGGTTCCATTGCAGGTGACTTTTGATCCAGCTAGAGATGAAGACCAAGCCTCCTAGCAAAGAAAAGCATTCAAATTTGGTTTATGTGAAACTATTAGGAAGTAGTTGGGAACCTTAGCTTTAACTAAACTTACATCTCAGTTGAAGGTTTAGTAGTTAAGGAAGTTCCTAAGTCTTCAGTGACACAAAGCAGAAGAGGTTCTTTTTGGGTTCATCATCCTCAAGTCTAGAGCTTGATGCAGGACTTGAGGAAGATACTTTTAAAGAATTAATGAAATTATATTTTGACTTTTACTCACCTTATGTTCAAAATCTTATACATAAAGGTTTAGTTCCTCACACATGGTCCAAGCATAGGTGAACAATACTTCGAAAAGCTATGAAACAATACAGGTAGGGAAGCATAATCAAGAGCAGGATTAGGATTTGGCATAGTGGGCCCGATCGATGATGAAGATTATTACGTAGTTATTACCAACCATTTGGAATCTCATAGGTTCTTCTCACATCCAACTCTTATGAGAATGTGTTTAGAAACTTGATGACTAGATGATCTCCAAGTCAAAATTTCTAGAATTTGAAGAGGAGATTCATTCAACAATCGACAAACTTAAAGAAATCAACCTCGGTATAGAAGAAAATCATCGCCCAACATACATCAGTTTGTTGCTGAATGAAAAAGAAACCAATGACTTAGTTAGGTTATTAACTTTCTGCTTCGCATGGAGTTATGATGAAATACCTAAATTATCTCCTGACATAGCAGTCCACAAGCTAACAATAGACCCTAATGTTATATTAAGCAAGCTCTAGACACATGCGTTAGAAACTAACAATAGGTCATTTAAGTCAAGAAAGATGATCTTTGGTTTCATCGGGGAAGAAAATATCTACCTGGTTAGCAGGTGTCAACCCAATTAAGAAGAAGAATGACCAAATTTGCATTTACATTAATTTTAGGGACTTAAATAAGGCATGTCCTAAGGATGAGTTTCTTCTTCCTAAGTTAATGGTGGTATCATTTCTCATGTGGTCTTCTCTTTCATGGATGGGTCATCTATAACTTCAAGATGTCTCCGAAGATGGAAACACTACTTTTTTTTGATCAAAATCTTCATTGTCGTGCATGATACGCGGGACTATCATTTTATGCGCATGAATGCGGGTTGAAAATGCGGGCAATCTTGGACCGTCTGATCATGGATCGGACGGTCTGAATCATTCCCTGTGGTCCTTAAGGAATTTAAATTAAAATTTTCACCTAGATCTGGACCGTCCGATCCAAATACACAGATCAGACGACAGAGAGCTCATCTCCTTCATTTCCTATGGGTGTCGAGAACCATCCAACTTGTTTTGCTAATATCTTTTGATATAGGTAACAAAATCACATGATTTCAAGTGCTACATGATCATGGAAAGAAATCTTATGATTCTATATAGTTGGATCAACTTGAAGATCAGATTTCCTATGAAAATGATCAAAGCCAAATTCTTTAAGGAAAAGCTTGAGGTCAATAATGGCATACCCCTATTTGTTGGACGATTGGCCTTGCAATTAATCTAGAGTTTTGATTCTTTGAAAGATGATTATGTGCCAAAGGAATTGAATCAATTCCTTGTCTTTTGATCTCTTCACCAAGCTATTTCTCTACACATTGGCTTTGGTGGTTTGCATTATGTTCGACAGCTTGGGAAGTGAGAAAGGCTTTGATTGAGTTAAGTTTTGAGTGGTGAAGGTGTTGGAGAAGTCAATTTGGCTTGAGGTTGTTATATGTTCTTCCTTTACTTTGGATGAGCACTATTCACTTTATTTCCTCTCCCCTTTTCTTCTTTCTTCTCTTCCTTTTTTTTTAGAGTGATGGCAATCTCTTTTTAAGTTTTCTTGATTGCCTTAATTGCCTTGAAGGTAGGCACCGTTGTTAAGGGGTGGAGTTTGTCTTGATGTGGGAAGAGGGGAAATTCAATTTCCGTTCTTCCCTCTTTTCCTCATTTCTTTTTATTATTATTAATTTTATTTTATTTTATTTGCTTATTTGTTTATTGATTTAATGGTGGTGCATTTCCCATTTCATCATTTTTTTAATTGAATGTATTGCATTTCATATTAACCCATTTAACATAAATAGATTAAATTTGGTTCTAATTAAAGTCAAATGACCAATTTGACTTAGTTGGAATAAGTTTGAACTCCAATCATGCTTGATCATGTGCATGGGATGAATTGTGGTATTTTATTTGATTTCAATTATATTTTGATGTAAACCCATTTGACCCAAAGTGGGGTTAATGGTTTATGTTTGATTTCAATTGGGTCAAATGACCCATTTGGTCTAATCATATCTAATGGTGAATTAAATTATGTTAGATTGTTATTCCCAAATGATTTTAAATGATTTTAAATGATTAATTTGAGTTTATTTCAATTTAATTGAGGTTTGAATCTAATAAAACCCATTTAGGCTATTTTAATCCAAGTGGTCTAATTCACCCATTTTAGTACTAAATGAACTCAAATCTCTTTATATTTATGATCAAACATATTTATTTAATCATTTAGAATGTTTGAAATTTTAATTTGGTCATATTTTTGGTGGGTTAATTTTTGACCATGTGGGTTCCACTTGAGTCAAACTTAGGTTGACTAGATTTGACTTTTCATTTTATTTTGTTGATTTATTTGAATTGATTCATATTGAATGCTTGAGTTGATCCTACCTGAGCCAAATAGGTTAGATCCAACCCAAGGTGACCTCCTTAGGTCACTAAGCATTGAAGAAAAAATCCTATTTGAGATTAGGATCTCCAATTGCTAAATTAACCTCATCCAAAAATGAGGTCAACAAATGAACCCCAATATGTGTAGTGGATGGAATACCGCACATATTGGTGTTGACTAGATTGATCAACATACAAGTATAATCTTAGGGTTCCAATTTAGAATTTTGATTTTTGATTTAAACTTTTTTCTTTTGATTGTGAAAGATAGTTATATGTATACCTATCTTTTCTTTGGAGTGTGATTCATTCCTAGGAACTTAATTTTCATTAAGTTCTAGGATGAAGAGGAATGTATTAGAGTAGACCTAAAGGTCCAACCATGCAATCATTATGCTCAAGGAAAATGCCCAACTTCTTACTTGAGTGGTCAATGATTAGCTTTATGGGGTAGGGCATAATCCATCTAGTTGAGAGAGGTTCAGATCCAATCAGCTTTGAGAAGATGATCTTGATCCCCACTTTGACTACTTATGGGTCACATGGAATTCTTTGGTTTGATGGGGCCTTCAATGGCTTGATTCCATTTCATAGTTCTTTGAATAGGAAGCCAATGGGGGCTTACTCTGTGATTAAAAGAATGTCGAGGGACTTACTTCTTTCGATTGTTAAAGATGGGTAGGGCATGATCCATCTTAGCTGAAAGAGGGTCCTTAAAGACATGATCCAATCCTCAAAATAGGATGCCAACTAGGGACTTACTCCAATGTGATTAACTAATAAGATGGGGTCGTTAAGAACATGACCCATCCTAATTTGATGAAAAGAGGAGAGGGGTCCTTAAACACATGATCCAATCCTCAAAATAGGATGCCAACTTGAGACTTACTCCTATATGATTAGCTAATAAGATGGGGTTTGTTAAGGGCATGATCCATCCTACTTAGCTGAAAAGAGGATATGGGTCCTTAAAGACATATCCAATCCTCAAAATAAGATTCCAACTAGGGACTTACCCCTATATGATTAGCTAATAAGATGGTAAGGGCATGATCCATTATAATTAGCTACTCTTATGTGATTAACTAATAAGATGGGGCCGTCAAGGGCATGATCCATCCTAATTAGTTGAAAAGAGGGGAGGGGTCCTTAAAAACATGATCCAATCCTCATAATAGGATGCGGACTTACTCTATATGATTAAAGAATGTTGGGGACTTATATCTTTTGGCTAAAAAATTCATAAAGACTTGATCCAATCTAACTTGCACTGTAACATGAAAGGGGCCTTGATGGCATCCAATCATGTACACAAAAGTAGGATCTTTGGACTCACTCCAGATGATTAGAAAGAATCTGGGACTTATATCTTTCTGGCTATTAGAAAGGGGTCATAAAGACTTAATCCAATATAACTCGCCTGTGTAACATGAAAAGGGCCTTGATGTCTTGATCTAATAATATACACAAAAGTAGGATGCCGATTGGGGACATACTCCTAGATGATTAGAAAGAATGTTGACTGGAGACTTATTTCTTTCTGGCTATTAGAAAGGGGTCATAAAGACTTGATCCAATCTAAATTGCCTGTGTAACATGAAAGGGGCCTTGATGGCTTGATCCAATCATGTATACATAAGTAAGATCTCGGGGACTTACTCTAGATGATTAGAAAGAATGGCGGGACTTATATCTTTCTATTAGAAAGGGTCATAAAGACTTGATCAATCTTACTTCATGTAACATGAAAGGGGCCTTGATGGCTTATCCAATCATGTACATAAAAGCAGGATGCCGACTGGAGACTTACTCTTATATAATTAGAAAGAATATTGACTGGGGAGTTATATCTTTCTGGCAATTAGAAAGGGGTCCAAAAGACTTAATCCAATCTAACTCGCCTGTGTAACATAAAAGGGGCCTTGATGGCTTGATCCAATCATGTACACAAATGTAGGATGTCGATTGGGGACTTATATCTTTTTACCAATTAGAAAGGGGTCAAAAAGACTTAATCCAATCTAACTTGCCTGTGTAACATGAAAGGGGCCTTGATGGCTTGATCCAATCATGTACACAAAGGTAGGATGGTGACTGGGGACTTACTCTTATATAATTAAAAAAAATGTCGGTTGTGGACTTATATCTTTCTGGCTATTAAAATTGGGTCATAAAGACTTAATCCAATCTAACTCGTCTATGTAACATGAAAGGGCCTTGATGCCTTGATCCAATCATGTACATAAAGGTAGGATGCCGACTAGGAATTTACTCCTATATAATTTGAAAGAATGCATACTGGGGATTTATATCCTTTTGGCTATTAGAAAGGGGTCATAAAGACTTAATCCAATCTAACTCGCCTGTGTAACATGAAAGGGGCTTTTATGGCTTGATCCAATCATGTACACAAAAGTAGGAATGGTGCCACAAAGGGCTTGCTCCAAACCTACAAAGATAATTTTTCATGGGAATGTTGTATAAAGGATTACTCCAAGCCCAGAAAGATATGAGAAAGGTGCCACAGAGGGCTTGAACTAGTGATTTTGGGTTCGATCCCTAGCGGAGTCGCCAGAAAATAATGTTGGTTCTTTTCTTTGGAATAGAGAAAATAAATGACACCACATAGAGTTTAGGAATATTTTATTTATATGACCAAATACGGCATTAAGGAATAAGCATATTATCTCAAAAGATAAACATGTTCTCCTATAATGGATTCAATCATTTCAATAAAAGACTCCTAAGGCTAATGGGTCTTTCATGTACCAGAGTTTCTTCCCTTGAACTACATGAAAAAGTCAAAGGGGTCTATTTTATCCTAAGATCATGGTTTACAAGACATAGTTAATTACATCTTAGGAAGGATCTCTTCCTAAGAATACTCTCGATTAAATAAATAAGTGGTTATTCCTAAGACTACTAAAGTAGCTTTTTAAAGGAATGACATTTGGAAATTCAATTAGGAGAGGTCCAAATTGGAGAGAGTTATTTTTAAGAGTCAAATAGAAAAGAGTAAAAAATGTCTATTGATATTGGGATACCTAATAGATATTTTAACTATCCTATGGGTGATATGGATGAGGAAAAGGGGTCAAAGTGACTTATTCCTAATCCTCAAAAGTTTTGGCTAATAAGCAAGATTATCAAGGACTTAATCCTTACTTGATTAGTCTAACTTGATGAAAGGATAATGGAAGGTTTGCTTCCATTTCTTGATTTCACTAATACTCCTTACACATGAAGAAGTTTAGCGAAGGAGGTCTCAAAGAGTTGGAATTTATTTTTGAAGGAAGCCTTAGGTATATTTTAGACCCAATGCTTTACTATGCCATGAGCATAGAAGTTCATCATTTTTCTTTTTATATCTCAAAGTTATAATGAACCATGCTAAATGTTTAATTCATTGAAGGCAAGACATCATAGGGTAATAACCTGAGAATTCTACCTCTTTGAGCTTACATATGACTGTGTACTTCTATAGGCAGTAAGAACCAAAGTCAACCAATGCATCTCAAATGGAATTTCTTTTTCTTTTTGTTTGGACATGTATGCTATTTTTAATTTGTTGGCATGAATCAATAGCTTATAAGGCAATCTCTTGGATTCAATGAAGATTAAGAGATTCCTTTAAAGCTTTCTAAAGTGAATGAGAATCAGGATAATCTTTTGGATTCTCATAGAGACATAAAATTCTTATCCTAATCAATAAGGAATTGAAATGATTAACTTATTAGAAATTAAGATTCTCGATAAGTTTGAAATTGAATTTCTTGAGTTGATTTATTATTATAGGAAATGAAATCTAATAATTGTCTTTGATTAATTTCTTATTTTTTTCATTTTTGATCCTTCTACATTTTACTACATAGACTTTGAAATTACTTCAAAAGTAAATTTCAAGACTCTATATATAGTAACAGGATTGTCCTACAAATCATATTGAAGTTTCTTTTCTTTTCTTTTCTTTTTTGGCAAGATTTTCAGTATAACCCTCTACCTAATTGAAAGTGGGATTATAAGAAATCTTGATCATCACCCTTTTTGCTAAATTATCCCAATATTTTGAGATTGAATGATATAACTCTATAACAGAAAATTCTTGTAAGGATTCTGAATGTCATATCATATGCTTTTAATTCTTCTTTTTTATAATTATTTAATTTGACAATTTTCAAATAAGTTATCCTTAAGAAGGATAATCTTATGCATGAAAGTCTATTTGTTTTTAAAATGAAATATGGGTAATATGAACCAATTTTCAAGGTAAAGATTCTATCCTAGTCCCAAGATGTGGGTCATATAACGATGTTAGCTAACCAAGAAGAATATTTTCTTCTCATGTACAGCCATCATTTTCTAGCTCTTAATTTAGCACGATTTTGCTTTTCTTTTGGAATTTGACCACAGTCGTCAAGGGATTTAATTTATTGAAATGACATCAAGCTTAAGTTTATAGACCACTACATCTGGAGATCATTTCAATTTATTTCTAGATAAAGTAGCCTTTAAACCCAAATGATAGCTTGATCAAATCATCGATTGCTAACTCATTAAAGAGTTAGATCATTGATATCAACTTGTCAATTGTGGAATTGGATTTTTTTTCTTTAAATTCTAAGGGATCCCAAACTTAAAGGCTATATAAATCTCCAAACAAATCTAAACAACATTGATGCAATGTGCTAGTGCCTTTTGAAAAGAAAGTTAGGACCCAAACTACTTAAGCTTTTTTAACTTGCAATGGCTCTATAATTCCATAACTTTTCTTGTTTATGGTTATAGGCCTTGCAATGGAATCAAAGTATACTCAATGGGACCTTTGCCATATAAAGGATATGGACCCTAGAAAAGAAGATCACTATCTTTTCTTTTAACTATAAGCGAGCTCACCCAATCATGGCAAAGGCTAAAGTGACAAAGTATGAGGTATTTATTTATTTTTGTTCAGCTAGGGACAATTTTTTCACTTCTAACCCTACACTTTAATTTGATGTGGAGAAGTTTAAAGTTAAAATGTCCATTTACATTGGGTGTCTTTTGCTTCATTTGAAATCAGAATACTCTCAATAGAATCTTTATCATTCAAAAGATATGGACCCCTGGAAAAGAAGATCCACTATCTTTTTATTTAACCTGCTAAGTGAGCTCACCCAATCATGACAAAGGCTAAAATGACAAAGCATGAGATATTTGATTATTTTTGTTTAGCTTAAGGAAAATTTTGACCTCTAACCTTACCACTTTATTTTAATGTGGAGAATTTTAAAGTCAAATATGTCTACATGCTTAGAAGACTTCATAGCTCTTGGATATAGTCCTTCCATTCCTTTACTTTTCTTTCTTTCTTTTGGTAATATTCATTTCATTTCTTTATGAAAGGTTACATTTGGTAATTTTCCTAGTTACAAGATTCACTAAGAAGATAAATGTATTTGACTCATTTCCATATCATTTCATTCTTTATGAAATGACTCCACTAAATGATTTGCTAGAAAATTTGATCTATTTGACCTTTTGTTCAAATACAACATTTTATTGACTAGCTTTTTGATATGATTCAAGTCTATGCTTGATTGGTCATATAATATGATCCAACATTTCTATATCTTTTTCATCTTTTCATGGAACAACAAATCTAATAAAGCCATTTAATATTGGCATAATGACTTCCTTAAAAACTTTACACTTATAAGATCAAAATTTTCTATTCGAATCAAATATTTAGTGAGGTCATTTAGGAGTAGCTGAATGATATTCCCAAATACTCAACACGATAGGATGAATATGAACATCCTTCAATAATCAGTATGTTTCTTCTTTTTCTTTTCATTTGATTCCTTTTTATTCTCTTTTTTTATTTGGGGCTAGATAAGACCATCCAAGAGCATTTAAAGATGTTTCATGAATTTCTAAGTTGCTCTTTTCATGTTTAAATTTTTGTCTTCAATCAACAATGTGATTGAAATTAAGTTCTTTTCTAGGTTGAGTTTTAAGATTGAATTTTCATGAAGCTAAAACTTCTTTCTTTAATTGGTTGAATTTATATGACCCCATCTTATCAAAGTTTGATTAGAATTGGGCCTATATAAATTCACTTTCATCTTTCTAATTATTGTTGATCGATGCACCCGGTTCAACATATATTTTGGAGATTTTCTTCTTTTAAATTATTCACATCGACTAAGATGTTAATAAGTTCTTAATAGTCTATCTTCATCATAGAAGATAACCCTAGAACTTTTTTACAATAGAATGCCACATCGGGAAGTTTCTTATAGTTAAGTAAGGAAAATTAAATGATTATGTAATGCCTTGCTTTAGTTTCAATTTTTTTTAAATATTATTTCAAATTCTATTTTATTTTTAACAGAGCATTACGATGTTTTATTTTGCAAGCAACTTCTCTAAGATGGGCAAAACATCACATTTTCAAGATGATTTATTTGCCATTTCTTTTCAATGTCATTTGAGGTGGTATAACTCTACCATTTTGAATTTGATTTCAATTTTTTTCTTTCTTTTTGATATGAAGGGAAGGTAGGTCTAAATCTATCCTCAATAGATCAATAGACCTCATTATCTATCTATTTAGAGGATCATCATTTAAAAGAGACCTCTAGGTAAAGATGTGCTATTAGAAAGTCAAGTTTGACTTGTATTTTTTATTTTATAGCACATATAAGAATAAAGGTAATCTCGACTTGCAATGGAATCTTTGACCACCATACTTAACATTAAGACAATGTCAAATAGGTCATAAGACATTGCAAAGGATTCTCCTTAGATTCATTTTGTATTGAAAGCATATAATGCCTTAGTCTTGAAAATTAAGGCATTTTTCATTCATTTGGACTAACAAAGTCCTAAGTGATTTATCTATCAACTTTCTAGAGATAGGAATTTCATACTTTCCCTCTAAGCGATAGAAATATCACCCTTAGGACCCAATCCTAAGGTCATGATTTTTTTAGAAGGATTAATTCTTCATTTATTTTCTTTTCTTGATTTGGCCTTAAAGTTAATTAAAGCCAATCATGGAATATCATTTCATTCAATGGGAGAAAACTCTTAATAAGAAAATTGATTTAAATTTTTATTCATTTCAACTTTATCAAGAGAATCATTCTCTTTTACCTCTCTTTTCTTCTATTGATTAGAAGCATAAGTGAATCTTGCCACTTTATCTTTGTTTATGTCATGTCAGCTTCCTCTTTTGACTCTCTCCCAAACTCTTAAGAATTTAAGATTTTGGAAAGGTCTAAAAGAAGGTTACCTTCAAGTCACTCCTTAGAATTGGCTAATCAAGTTAAGTAGTTGGTTTTCCAATATTTTAGTTAACTTGTGGAAATTAAGATTAAAGCTGATTTGTATTCATGTATAATTTTCTTCTATCAGAATAGAAGATTTTCATTACGTTCCTTAATCAACCTCTGCCCAAGGTCAATAAGGCATTCACTTTTTGGGATGATTTTTGTTTTATTCTTCTTTTCTGAATGCAATGCAAACTTTAATCATGATGGGAAAAGGGGCAATAGGCTCAACTATGTGTCCTTTTGATTTGGATTTTCTCAGGGTTTGAAGGAACTCCTTTATCTCAATTTACATCCTCAGGTGTTTTGACACCTTTTAAATGCAGTAGAATAAAGGGTGTTCATTCAAGGACCCTATCTTGATTCTCTTTAGCTTTAGTATAAAGCCAAAGTAAGATCAAGAATAAGTTTAACTTTGAGACTTTATTTTTGGAGATTTTCCTTTCAAATCTTGAAGTACTTTTCATACTTTTTTTAAAAAAATTTAACATTTCTTTTCTCTATTGGAATGGTTTCAAATTTGTCTTGACTAGATTTAGGTCTTGATAGAGATTACTTATTTTTCATTTATTTCCCTTGCCTCTCATTTTATTTTTGGATTTGGTTCTAGGACCCAATCATTTAACTGTGACAAATGAAGAGTTTTAGAACCTCTATTCAAGATGTTGGAAAGGCTCAACCAAGAATGAAATGGAAAGGTATCCAACAGAAAGAAAGGTAATCCAGACCGGTGAGTGGCACTAGTACACAGCTGATATATAAAAATAACCACTATTTCTAAAGATGGAGAGGAACCAGATTGATTCCCAGAGTCTAGAAAATATGTTGGTTCTTTTCTCTAGAATAGAGAAAAGAAATGACACCACATAGAGTTTAGGAATATTTTATTTAGATGACCAAATATGACATTAAAAATAAGCATATTATCTTGAAAGATAAACATGCTCTCTATAATGGATTCAATCATTTCAATAAAAGACTTCCTAATGCTAATGGGTCTTTCGTGTACAGTATTTTCCCCCAAACTACATGGAAAAGTATGACAGGTCTATTTTATCTAGGATCATGGTTCCCCATAAAGGCAAGCCTCATAGTTAATTACATCTTAGGAAGGGTCTCTTCCTAGAATACTCTCGATTAAAAGAAGTGGTTATTCCTAAAGACTACTAAGGTAGCTTTTAAAGGATTGATTTTGAGAAATTCAATTGGGAGAAGTCCAAATTAGAGAGAATTATTTCATGAGTCAAATGGGAAAGAGTAGGAAATGCCCATTGATACTGGGATGCCTAGTAGACATTTCATCTATCCTATGATTGGCTTCAAATTTGGGATTTAATTTTAGATTTCAAGTTATCATTTTTTTTAGAAATCTAGCTTGATTCTAGTACAAGACGCAAAATGCCTAGGGTTGAAGACTTATTCCTAAAGGATGCTTGAACCTAGTCTGGTCTGACACATGTCGATGCTTGACCTAGTTCTATCCTTGGGAATCATTGGTCATTCTCCTCACTTGAACTAACCTATCCTGACTCTTTTGGTTACAACACGGAGAAGGGCTAACACCACCTGCATTTTAAAATAATGAGGCTAAATCATATGAATGCAAGATGGATGGATTGCAATTTTAGAAAAGAAATCTATGAACCTAACTTACTCCCTAATCCTAAAATTATGTAGGGTATGAAGATGCACTAATGCATATTTTTCAAATTTTATAATTTTGACTCAAGATTCATTTAGGTCATAAATGTAATTTATGCCTAATGCATATAATTAGAAAAGATTATGGCCAAATCAGAATAGAAGAAGGTGTACTTCCATCATAGGCTCTCAAAGGTCAAGCCAAGGTTCTCTGGCAAGGATGGAAGTCCTTCATTAATCAAGAGTGAAACAATTTGATAATGCATGATGTTAAAACATCAAACTAAGGGGTTGCTACAAATTTTATCTTGTTTTAATACCTAAGCTTTTATATGAACATTGTGAGTTGTATTTATTTTTATGTTTCGATTGATTTAATTGGGTAGAAAATTTAGTTTATCCTATGAGCCTATGTCTAGGCATTCATCACAGCGCAAACATAGCACAGAAAGAAACCTAAGAAAAGCATGCTATTTCTATTGCACACTCAAAATAAATCAAGCTAAATTAAATTATATAAGAAAAAGGTCAATGCAGCTGGGTACTGTTGTACACCCTGGGAGAAAGAAAAATGGGAAGTTGAGTTCTGCCCTAATACAACCCGGCCTAGAACTACAAGTTTACATCTATGGGCCTTCTTTCTAGGAAAGTCTCCTTCTTCAGGGACATCCATCAGGCTCCACAGGGGACTACCGCACCATCTCCTAGTTGGGTTAGCTCCTGCTAATCCTAGACCTAATAGATCCAAACCTAATTTTAAGCTCAAATTTATATTTAAAATTCAAAAGAAATCTTAAGATCTGTAAAACAGATGTTAGGAAATACACACAGCACACAAAGCATTTTATATTTCACAAACATACAGGCTTAGCATTAGTTGCTTGCAAAGCCCACCTGTCCTATGGACTATGTTAAGGGATTTTCAGCACCTACATGCAAATAATAATTTTATGATTTATTTATTACCATGATCCCTTTAACATAGTCCCCTATAGAAAATAGCATCAAATCTAGAAAGAACGTCCTAACAACCAGTCTAATGAACAAACAAGCCTAGACATCCAGTCTAAAGCAATACACCACACAGACATGTGAAGCACATACACAACATCACGAGATTAAAAGAAAATCACAGAATGATCTAACCTAGATCTAGAGTCTGACTAAGTAATCTAGTGTGTGTAGAAGTGGGGTTTGTGTGGTAAGTCTTTGCTAGGCCTTTAAGTTTAAGTTTGAAGTTTGAAGTTTGAATTGGTTTAATTTTTACCATTGGTTGGTTTCAATTCAAATGATTTAGTGATTTAATTTCCATTTTTATATTCATTTTATTTTATTAAAGTTGTATAGTTTTTCAAGAATGAAGAATGGAATGATTCCATTTTTTGATGGAGCTCTTTTCATTCAACATCCTAAATCCTAATGAAGTTTCCAAAAGTCTAATTAAAATCCTTAAGTATTTTAATTAATCCTTTTGATTTTATTTATGTTTGGGTTTGATTTATGTTATTTCATTTCTTTGAATTTCTTTATTTGATTTAATTTATTTGATTTATTTTATTTTGAATTAAGTTATATGGATTTCATTTGATTTGGCTTATGTTATTTTAAAGAGTTTGATTTTATTCAATTTAACTTAAGTTATTAAATTATAAATTTATAAGCTTAAGGTTTAAGTTTATTTAGTACCTTAGGTTTGTTCATGGATTATGCTTAACCTAAAGCACTTAGGTTATTTATTTGATCTAATTTAATTAACCTAGGTTTTAGGTTCATTATTAAAATTTATTAGAGATGAATGATTTTTTTAAATTTTATTGATTCAAAGGTTAAGGTTTAAGTTAAGTAATAATTTTATTAATCTAAGATTTTATTTCATTAACCTAACATTGAATTTGATCACTTTAATAGACTTAGGATATTTAGAAAAAGTTTCTAAATAGTTTTTTAATGTTTGATGGAGATTAGTTTGAATTACCACTTCATTTAATATGTTAATTAATTTAATTAACCTAATATTTGATTAACATTGACCTAGGGATTTGGACATTTGAAAACTCCTAATCTAGAAATTATTTATACTTGAAATATTTTTGGGAAGTAGGGTTACATGCCAATTTTATATCCTTAAAGTTTCAACTTGATTAGAGTTGTAATTAGGGTGTAATTAAGGTTTTAAATATTTCCTTAAAACCTAAATTAAGCCTAATTTATTCAGATTCATTAAGGGATTTTATTTTTCACTTATTCTTCATTGAAATACCTTTTTAGTGAGGGTTTATTCATAATTTTTGGTTAATTGGTTAATTTCTTATGATTTAATTAAATTCACGTCATTTAATTAAATTATTTAATTCTTTTAATTACCTAATTGAGTTAATTAGTGATCTATTAGGTTCATATAGGTTTGATTAGGTTTAATTAGAATTTTTATATTCATTAATATTTATAATATTGATTTAAGGTTATTAGATTAAAGTTTTCTAATTATTTCATTAAAGGGTAATTAATTTAATTAATTTAAAGGTTAAACACATGAAATTATAATTTTGCTTGAATTCAGAGAGTTAAATCCCCAAAAATTTTCTAAGGCATGTTTTAAGCTTAATTTCATTTCCCCAAAGTTTCAAATTAATTGGATTATTAATTTGAGAGTAATTAGGTTTAATCTTTTTTTAATTAAACCTAAAAGGAAATTTACCCAATAAAAATTGGGGATTTTAATTTCTATGGATTTCTCTCATCAAGAAAAATCCATAGAGCTTTTATTTATAATTTTCTGATTTTTTTTATTTTATATGATTTTTTGAAGTTTTAAGGATTTTTTAAAATTAATTAAACTATTAAACAACTAATCCTAATGGTTTGAAGTAGGGGGGTCCCGCGCTGTAGGCTGCATGTCACGCGGCATGGCAGACCGCGTGTCACGCGTGGGATGGTCCGCATGATACGTACAGGTTGAAAATGTGGGTGATCCTGGACCGTCCGATCATGGATCGGACGATCCGAATCATCCCCCGCAGTCCACGGCGTGTCACGCATGGGATGGTCGGCGTGATATGCACGGGTTGAAAATGCGAGCGATCCTGGACCATCTGATTGCGGATTGGACTATCCGAATCATCCCCCGTGGTCCTTAAGGAATTTAAATCAGATTATGCACCTAGTTCTGGACCATCCGATCCAAATACACAGATCGCATTGCAGAGAGTTTGTCTCCATTTCCTGCAGGTGCCGAGAACAGTCCAACTTATTTTGCTAATATCTTTTGATATAGGTAACGAAATCACATGATTTCAAGTGCTACATAATCATGGAAAGAAATCCTATGATTTTATATGGTTGGATCATCTTGAACATCACATTTCCTATGAAAATGAGCAAAACCAAATTCTTTAAGGAAAAGCTTGAGCTCAACAATGGCATACCTCGATTCATTGGACGATTGGCCTTGCAATTGATCCTAGAGCTTTGATTCTTTGAAAGATGATTGTGTGCCAAAGGAATTGAGTCAATTCCTTATCTTTTGATCTCTTCACCAAGCTACATCTCTACACATCGGCTTTGGTGGTTTGTACTATTTTCGACAGCTTGGGAAGTGAGAAAGGCTTCGATTGAGTTCAGTTTTTTAGTGGTGAAGCTGTTGGAGAAGTCAATTTGGCTTAAGGTTGTGGTTATGTTCTTCCTTTACTTTTGCCAAGCATTATTCACTTTAATTGAGAGTATTCTTAAGGAATCTCATTCTTCAAGATGTAATTAACTATGGGGGCTTGCCTCTATAGGGAACTTAACAAACCTGGTTTAAAATAAATCTTACTTTACTTTTTCATGTAAAGTAGAGAAAGAATCTTTAGTATATCTGAAGATCCATTGTCCTTAGGAGTCCTTATTAGGTGATTAGGTCCAATGTAGGATAATAACTTTTGTCTCTCGAGATATTACATCATTCTTCAATGTCATACCCAATCACCATAATAAGAACATCTGCGGATCTACGTTGTGTCCAACTAGTGTATTTTATTTTCATTTATTTCAAGATAGATGAAGATAAAAAATAAACACAATAGATTTTTCAGGTGACTCTGCTGGGGAAGGTTCCTTTCCCCATCTTCGGTAAATGATCGTTGTCTCAAAGTATCGATAGTGGGTTTGTATTTTATATGAATCTGAGACTATCCTTCTTTTCCATTGGCACTTAGTTTATTTCATCCTTAAGCTAAGTTAGCCAACATTATTTGGGTTTTAGGACCTCACTCCGTGTAGGTCTTAAAACCCTTGTTGGGTCCCCCAATAGATTAAAATAAAAATTTAATAAAAAGATATTATTAAAGATCTTCTTTCTTATCATTTCTATGGTAAGGAAAGGTTCGTTCCAAAAATAAAGAAAAATAAATCCTTTATAAAAATATCATTTTTTTTCATAAAGCAATTTCTAAAAAAGTACAATACTTGCACAAAATTTTCATAACTCAATCTCATCTAACAATATTCAAGATTGTTACATATAGGATCTTTTCAAAAAAAAAATCCAAAGCTAAAATCATCTTTCAAAAATCACAAATGAACATCTTCATTCAATATACACAAATTTATTGAGTGAAGATTTCATTTCCAAATAAAAATCCAAAATCATCTTTTCAAAAAGCACAAATAAACATCCTCATTCAATATACCCAAATTTATTGAAAGAAGATTTTATTTCTAAACAAAATCAAAAATCAGCTTTTCAAAAAGCACATATGAACATCCTCATTCAATATACCTAAATTTATTGAATGAAGATTTCAACCTTAAACAAAATCTAAAATCCTTTTTTCAAAAAAAAAACACATATGGACATCTTCAATCAATATACCCAAATTTATTGAATGAAAATTTTATTTTCAAATAAAACCATATTTTAAATCATCTTTTCAAAAAGCATAAATGAACATCCTCATTCAATTCATTGAATGAAGATTTCATTTTCAAATAAAATCAAAATCACCTTTTCAAAAGCACAAATGAACTCCCTCATTCAATATACTCAAATTTATTGAATGAAAAATTCATTTCCAAATAGAATCAAATCATAACATTGAAATTTCATTTCAACATATTTCACATATGTTGAAGTTGGAATTTCTATCTTTTCAAAAAGTACAAATTTGAAAATAAGCCTCTTCATTCAATATATCCAAATATGTTGGATGGAGGTTTTATTTTCAAACAAAATTACACCATTTGAAATTCCACTCAACACATCCCACATGGGTTAAGTTAGAATCTCCTTCTTTTCAAAAAGCAATAATCACACTCAAAACTTTCATCTTTGAAAAATAAAACAATATTGACTCCCATTTGACATACCCAAATTTGTCAAATGAGAGTTTCATTTTTCAAAATAAATTTGGATCTCTTATTTAACATACATAAATTTGCTAAGTAAAGATCCCTCTTTTCAAAATCAAAGCATAAAAATCAAACACATTTGGATCCTTTATTTAGCATACCCAAATTTTCTAAGTAAAGATCCTCTTTTCAAAAAAAAAATCATCAAAAAATCAAAACACACTTGGATCCTTTATTTAGCATACCTAAGTAAAGGTTTCATTTTTCAAAAAATCAAAAATTAAAATAATTTGGATTCTTGATTTAGCATACCCAAATTTGTTAAGTGAAGATCCTCTTTTCAAACTCATAAAAATCAATTACATTTAGATTCTTGATTTAACATACCCAAATTTGCTAAGTGAAGATCCTCTTTTCAAAATCACAAAAAATCAAACACATTTGGATCCTTTATTTAGCATACCCAAATTTTCTAAGTAAAGATCCTCTTATCAAATCACAAAAATCAAAACACATTTGGATCCTTTATTTAGCATACCTAAATTTGCTAAGTAAAGATTCTCTTTTCAAAGCATACCTAAATTTGTTAAGTGTTCACCTCATTTTTAGAATGAGCTCTCAACCTCTCCATCTTAGACATAGGAATCCTCTTAGACACTAAGAGTTCCTTAGTCTTAAGACACTTCTAGTGATTAGGTGAACACTCAACCTAACCCTAGAGACTTAGAAGAGTTAGCCATAGGAGTAGGTCATGCCTTAGGGGTGTTAAGAAAACTTGCCTACCCTATAGCTTGAACCAAATCCTCACTTCCTTCCTTCAAGTCAAATTTCAAAAAATAAATCAACTTTAAATTCAAACCAATTCCAAATTCAAATCAATTCCAACTTAATTAAATTTCTCAAATTCAAATCAACTTCAATTCCAAATAAAATCTCAAATCAATTCCAACTTAATTGATTTTTTCAAACCTTAAATCAATTTCAATAGATTTTCTCAAATCATGAATCAATTTCAAATGATTGAAACCCATGATTGAATTCCAAATTCAAAAATCCTTCCTAAGTTACTTCGATTCCATCTTATCGACTTAGCCTAAATCAAATTCAAATCACTTCAAATTCAAAAGATTTTCTCATAACCCATTTATATTCTTATTTATATTCACAAATATAAATGAAATATAAACTTAAATACCCAAAACTAAATTCAAAACTCAAATCCAAATCTAACTTAAATCCAACCTAAACTCTTTCAAGTCAAATTCTTGAACTTGATCAAATTAACCTCAAATCAATTCAACCCCTTGATTTTTCTTCATGATTCAATCAATCCTTCAATCATGAAATCAAATATAAACATAAACTTCAATCATCAAACCAAAACTAAATCCAAAATTTAAACCCAAATCAAACTAATGTTCACCCTTCGAACTTAAAATTATCAAATGAATCAAAACTCATTTGACTCCAAATCACTTACAAATGAATTTTTATTTCAATCATAAGTCCATATATGAGTTCAATCAAACTTGATTCAGGCCTTGATCAAGTCAATTGACCTCTTTAGGCTCACTTGACCCAAAGTGACTTAAAGTACCTTTTTGAGCCAAATTCTAATCCTACCTAAATTGGATTGAACTAAGCCTATCTAAGCTTCACATTGTGAGCAACAATCATCATAAGATGTCAATCACTCAAATTGGGTCAAACCAAGTCAAACTTAAAGGTTGACCAAGTCAACACTTAGCCCAAATGAAACCCAAACTAGCCAAAATCTATCATAGGCAAAATTGATTGAAACCATTGATAAAAACCAATTTATAATCAATGTTTGAACTTGACCAAGTCATCATTTGAGTCTAACTTAGCCCAGTTGGCCACTTGGCCCAAGTTGACCCAACTTGACCTAAAATGTTAAAATGTGTCAAATCTTGATCTAAGCTAAATTGATTGAAACTAATGGGTCAAGTTCATTCTAAATCACTTGTTGAACTTGACTAAAGTCTCAATTGGCCAACTAGACCCAACCTAGCCCAATTGACCATGGACCCAACTTGACCAAAAAAGTCAAATCGAGTCAAAATCAAACCAAACCAAAATTGATTGAAACCAAAGCTACCAAAATATTTTAAATGACAAACCAAACCTAAGCCAAACCATGACCTAACCCAATTGGGTCAAATGGGTCAAATTGGTCGACTTGACCCATTTGACCTAAATGAATTCAAATGAACCAAAACCAAATATAAATCAAATTGAACTAAACCAATGATACCGAAAAATTTCAAATGGTCATATGAACTTGACACAACCCTTGGTTTGACCCAATTTGACCAATTAGTCACCAAGTTGACCCATTTTTTCTAAATGGGTCAACATGAGACAAATGATATCAAATTAACTCCAAATTCCTTGAAATCTGGACCAACCTAATTTCAAACTATTCCAAATCTATCTAAATTGAAATCAAAATCAAATGATCATTTTACCCCTAGGTCAAGGGGTGACCTATGGCCAATTCCACTTAGAATTTGGTCATATCCTTTTCATGGCCACTTGGCACCCTCTTAGTGGACCAAGTGGACACTAATGAGTCTGGTGCACATGACCTAATGGGTTTCAATCAGCCTTGACCCATCCTATGGCCAAACTGACCACCCAATAGAAAATTTTCCACATTGGATCATTCCTCCATGCAAATGAGCACATGAAAACTTCACCACTCCACTCCTCTGGCCAAATCGAATCACATGGCATCCAAAATGACCTAACAAACTCAATCAACCTAATAAATTTGATCAAAATGGAAGAGATAAGCTCAACCATCTGATCCTTCTAGGGGGAGATATACTCCCCCTAATTTCAATTGAATTTCATTCATTCACACTCGATTAAGCCTTAGGAACTCAGAGCAACCTTCCCCAAGTTCTTCCAAGCTTCCTCAACCTATTTCCAATTCTTCATTTTTAGATTTCTTCAAAGCGAAAATAGGCGAGCTCATTGGAAATTCCAACTCATCCATTACTCAACCAAAAACCAATTTCTCTTGCAAGCACCATCAGATGAACCAATCGAGCTTACCCAAGTGTTCAAGCCATGGGAAGAGGGGTCTAGATCAAAGTCGCGAGCACTTGAAGCTCACTTTGGTCAATAGGGAGATCCACTCTACCTCAAACCTTCAAACTTTCAACAGAGCTTCATCTTCAAAGCTACCCTTGTGGAGCACCGGTGATAGCCTCCGGAGATGTATGAATCAAAACGGAGCTTAGGTGTAGATTTCTTTGGTCCTTTGTGAAGAGAAGTGTGATTTCAATCAAATTTGACCTTTGGATGTCTTCCTTCTTACCTCTAGATTGTGTATGATCAATCTCTACTCAACTCGAGCTCAAGTGGGCTTGGATCAAGCCCTGAGGGATAGACGGTCACCGTCTCCCATAGGAGAGGGTAGGGATGTATCATGGACCATCCATCCCACGTGTTTTGGATGGACGGTTTTGTTTAAAATATGTGAGATTCCGTGGTTAATCCCTTTAATACCGTGAGCTTGATCTTGCCATCCGATCTTTGATCGGACGGTCCAAGGGAAAGCACGTAGCGCTGCCGGCTGACTATGTAGCCAATTTGATAAGCCAAGTGGAAAGTGCATGCCGCATCAGCGATCCACATGGCGCCGACAAGATTAGTTATATAATTAGGGGTTATTTAAATCCTTAATCAATGAGACTTAAAAATGCATAACTAAATATAGAAAAATAAAAAAATATGAATGAAGGCTCATTTTAAAGATAATTAAAGGGAGAATAATATAAAATTAATTTTGATTGATTTTGAACAGTGGATTTTCCTTAATTGATATCTTAATAACCCTAATTACTCCCTAATCATTTCATTAATCAATTCCAAACTTCTCAAGCATATTTTGGGGGATAACCTCTATCTCCTCTAATTATCTTGGAATTTATTAATGGGTTAATTATGCAAATCAATTAATGAATCCCTAATCACTCTCTTCATATAATTAAAAGTAATTAAGCATGTGAATAATGGTTTAATCATTTAATTAAGATAATTAAATATTATTTAAGGGATCACAAAGTTTATGAAATAATTTTGGGATATTTTCCTTAAGTTATTCCTGAAACCCCCTTTTTTCATTAATCCAAACCTAATTAAGGGTTAATCCACTAATAACCTTCTTAATCAAAATTTCAAAATCAATCTAACTAAATCAATCCTTTGTTGGGTAGATACTTAGGTCTTCAATAACCTAAGCAAGCTTAAGAAAATCAAATCAAACCTGCATGTGTGGGAAGGGTTACGAAAGTACTTAATTAAACCCCTTAGCTTAATTAATCAATAAGTATGAGCCAAATTAGGCCTTTTCTTTCTTAGGGAGCGTCGATTTAAATTCAATGTGGTTGCATGTCATATGTTGGCTCACAATTGTTGAATAATTATGTTAATGAGGTGTGGTAAGGGTAATTAATGAATTTAATTTACATCTTAACCTAAATAAAACATAAAATTAATCTAATGGTTCTAAAAATTAAACTAAAACAACACACACATGTGGGAGATGGGTTAGGACAAGCAAACCTTTTCACATTTCTTAAATTCAAATCAGACTCAAAACAAAACTAAAAAATTCTTTAAACAATTTGATTTACTTTAAATGATCTTATTCCATAGGATTATCTTTAGGAATTAATTAAGGTGAACGAAATTACATACTTACATCACTTTATTTCCTTCCTAGCATGCTAAATATGTATGTCATATAAAAATCATGCATTCATATATTTCAAAAAGTCAAATTAAAATGAAATATTTCCTTTAGGTCAAATTGCATGTTTTGGGCAAAGCAAGAATATGAATGGCTATTATCACTACTAAATCCAAAATTATTTTTAAAACTCATAAATCAAATATTAAAAATGAAAGGTATGATAATCATAATTATTTATGAGCTTGCATGTGAGTATAATATGTGCATTATGTGACTTTCCTTCTCTTCTCTTTTTAACATAGTTTTGAATAAGATTTGCAAAGTGTATAGTTCATTTGAAAAGAACACAACACTTGCTTAAATCCATTTCTATTCATCCTTATGTTATCATTTAAGAAATACTTTCACATTTTCACATATAAATTAAGCAACCAACAAATCAAACAAACATAAATTTTTTGCATGACTCTTTTTCAATTCATTTACTTTTGTACATGTACATGTATTTAAAAAAAAGTGGTATATTAGTCTGACATCCTAGGGTTAAGGGCTTTAAGTAGCCCCAAGTAGGTCTTGTACCTTACACTAGTGTAGAAAATAATGGCGCATCACTTATGTCTTTCATACATGTAAATGTGCATATTAATAATGGATAAAAGAACCTCTCTTTTCTACTTAACAAAATCATACATACATTTCTTTTCAAATATCTCTAGCATTCATCATTAAGGTGTGCTAACATTTCCACTTGCATGTATAGATATGCTTAGGATTCATCCATGTGCATGTTACACATGTTGGAAAGAAATAAAGTGTTGTGTGTTTTGTGATCATAATTCACTTTACTTAATCTTAAAATATCTTTCTCTTTGAATAGGTTTATTTAGGGAAAATCTAAACTTAGGATTAATTAAAACACATAATAAAATATTCATCAAAATAAAAATTATTAATGAATCTACTTTAGAAATTACTTAAGGTAGGGAGGAAAGAGAAGTTCTCTTCCCTTTTCCTCTCTTTATAACACTTAGTAATTATTTATAGGTTCATTCAAACCAAATCAAATCATAAAATAAAACATAACCAAATCAACTAAACCACTTAAATAAAACCACCCTCTAAGTTGAACCCTTCATACTTAGAAAATTCTAACATCAAAGCCTAGCTAAGACATGCCTCACAAGTCTTAAATGGCACACACATTAGGCTAAGCCACCATTTCTAGTCGTATATTAGGGTGGTGTATGGTTTGATGTTTATTTTTATTTTGTGATGTGATATTTTAGTCTGGATGTTAGGGTGTATATGTGTAGACTGAATAGTAGGATGATCTTAGTCTAATCATTATCTTCTATAGAGGATTATTCTTAAGGGGCATTGTAATAAAAATATAAATACTTTTTTTTGTGCAAGTTACTTATACCCCTAAGCATAATACAAAATAGGCCAGGTGGACTGTGGGCTTTGAAAATTCATCACTGACCTCTCGATGAAGAGATTGTAATTTAAGTGTCGGTATAATTTTTAGAAGGCAGAAGGAATAGTAGATAAGACACTATCCAAAGATTTTGTCCTCATTTGGTGAGGACTTTAGATCTAGTTACAGGTTTCCTATCCAAGTACCTATAATTAATTACCCTCTTGAGAGAGAACTTTTGATTAAGGCTAGTCATTTGGTCTCTTGTCTAAGGAGACAAGCTTAAGTCTACCTTAGATGACAGAGGGCTTTTTGCCCTATCAAGTATACCCTATGATTCACAACTCAAAGGGCAGATCCATTAGGGAGCATATAGACAAAACCATGATATAGGGATCATTTGTGAATAACCACTGAGGACTCTGATCATAACTGCATCATGTGGAGCCTATTAGCCAAGCCACGCAATCAGAGGACATGGGCCACGTCCTTGCTGGCATGAGATTGTTTGAGATTAAATATGGTTGTGTATTCGATTTGACTTTAGCTCCTTTGTGAGCTAGAGTTTTCTTAATTTGTCACTTTTAATAAACTATTGCGGAAGGCAAGTTGAACTATTTGCTTTAAGTTTTTAATATTGAATTTCACTTAGACATTTATAGCTCAATAATATTTTGAATTTTGTATTTAGATTGATATTCAATCTAAGTCAATTTGTTTTGAAATTAATCATATTTTGAGAGAAGTATTCCATGCTTAAAATTTTCATTTAACACACCTGGGTGATTTATTATTTCATTATTTGATCCTATCAATTAATTTAATAATAGAGGATCATGTCATATACGTAATTAGCTTCTCAGATGTTTTTAAATTGAAGATATTATAACATTATTTGATTTTTAGGTTTTGTTAATGACCCGTCCTAAGACCCAACCGAAACACAGATCCTCGATACTTGAATTTAAGCATTCAGTGTCGTGTAGTGTATTTGATTCAATATTAATTTAAACTTAAGGGATTTGTATAATATTACTTGTTTTAACTAATTTCATTAAGTTTTTAGATAAAATTCGACAATATCCACCAGAGGTCCTGCCCATAGCTACATATCATGCGTATCATATATCATAGTATGTGGCAGATTTAGTCCATGTATTTCCTTTCATGTAAGAAATCCAATTATCAGATGCTTATATATTAAAACATTAGCTTTATTATTGAATTTTCTATTTATTAATCATGTGTTGGCATTTGGCGAGCCAAGCATGAGTTGGGACTTGCTTCTATTTTGCCAAGATTCCACAAGAAAGGCATTTTGATTTTGCATTCTCACTCCATGCCAAGAAAGGCGCAAACTTATACACTTGCAAATAGAAACATCCTATCAATATGCGTCCTATGCTTGTGATTTGACAAAGATCTTGACATCATCCCAGATGGGCTACTAGTATCTGTCTATCCACCACACCAAGAAAGGCATGTATAGATAAATATGAATGCCTTCCCACCCAAGAAAGGTATGGGTCTCTAAGGTACCTACTGAAATAGATTTCCCTGCCACACCAAGAAAGGCATGTACGGGTACATATAGACAAATAAGCAAGTATAAATTTTCCCACCATGCCAAGAAAGGTGTGTATGGGTATTTATAGTAATAAATAAAGCTCGCCATGCCAAGAAAGGCATGTAGCACTTATGATCAAAATAGACTCAGAGAGCACTGGTGTGTCAGACAGGGAACCGCTGGTGTGGGCACACGCCGATGTAGACATGCTGCGCGTGAGATCAATCAGTAGGAGTGAGCTGCTGCACGCAAGCCAGCTGGGTGCATGAAGGCGAGTGTGCATGCACCCGCGGGTTTGATGTGAATAAAATCACTCACTGTAACGGATTTCTCTCACTTTTCTCTGTTTTTTTAACACGGGCCATTACGCTGAAAACCACCCAATGTAGAGTTAGAGAGAGAGTGAAAGAGACACAGAGAGAGAGAGAGAGAGAGAGAGAGAGAGAAGAAGAGTAGGACCATATGGGAGAAAGGGAGAGACCGTGAGAGGGTTGTCGGCTGTGAGAGAAGGAGGGAGAATAGGAAAAATTAGGGTTTATAATTTTAGGAGGGGTATTTATAAGATTTGCATTTTTTTCTCTAATTTAGATTTTCATGCTGACATCATCACATAGATATTATAGATGTCAATTTTAGGTTTCTTTGATGTTCCAGAAGCAACGGCACAGTCCATTTAGCAATCAAAGGCTGTTTGGTTCAAGTCGGCAACAAATTGGAATTTCAATTCAAATTTGCACATCATTGCTTCCGTTCACTTGATATTTGTGCATACTCATACGAATTGAGCGTGAATAGTCTCATTTGATAGGTTTTGATATTTCAATGCTAACAGAGTGATCAATTTACAAATAAAGATTATTTGGGCAATGTCGTAGCTTCCCAACCTCGATATACGTATCAGCACATCAGCGACCCTCCTTCTTGATCGGTCGACCATCGAATTATACAAGATTTTTATTCTGATCAATTTTGATAATCTAAACATGATGGTGGAGTCTGTTCATCAATTGAAGGTCATTTTGACTGATTTTTGATGCCATCGAGTGGATTTCCACTCTGATTTGCGTGTTGTTATATTTGATTGCTCGATATTCATGCATACTCATCCGAATTGAGCACGAACAGTCTCATTTGATGGGTTTTGACATTTTGATGCTAACAGAGTGATCAATTTCATGAACAGAGATCATTTAAGCAATGTCATGGCTTCCTTACCTCGATATGCATGTCCGCACATCAGTGACACTCCTTGAACGGTCGATCATCAAATTATGCAAGATGCCTATTTTGATCAATTTTAACATTCTGAATGCAATGGCAGAGTCTGTTCATCAATCAGAGATCATTTTGACTAATTTTTGATGTTGTCAAGGGTATTTTAGCTTCGATTTGCATGTTGAAGATCATCTAATTCACCTTGTGAGCTCAACTTGACTTATGGCGCAAACATGGAGGTCAACATGGACTTGGTTACCCATGTGTGGGGTGCTAAGTCCAATTTATTCATATACATGATTTGGATTATATTTATTTAATAATCTCTATTTTGCAAGTTTTAGTTAGATTTACTTTCCATTTTCATGTAAATTTGCAATTAGGATTTGAAATGATTGTTATGGGAATTAGGATGAACATTTCATTACATATCTTATATACCATGTGAAGCCTTTGGAGCAACCACATTCCAACAAATTAAAAGAAGAAAGAAGAAAGAAGAAATGAAGAAAATTGAAATGAAGAATGAAGACCCCCATAACATGAATTCCTTCTTGATTATAATTAATTCATTTATAATACGTGTTGTATAAGAGTAGAGCTCGACTACCCAATTTATTTTTGAGTTTGTACAATAGTGCCCCACCACAAAAGGCCTTTTATTCTTTTGTGCTAGTTTTATAAATTGTTTGATGTTTGTTTAGCTTGTACATTAAGATGACATATTTTCCTAGTTTCTTCCTTACTTTGATGTATAGCCTGGATAATGATTAGGCTCTTAGGGAAAAATAAGTTTTCTATTAATCAACTCAAATTAGAAATAAACAACTCATAACCTCACATAAATCCTAGGTTAAAAAATAAGATAAAAGATTTAGCAACCCCTTAGCTACATGTTGTATGTTTTCACATCATGCATAAAAATCATCTTGTTTCACTTTTGTTATGGAGGGCTTCCACCTTTGCTAGTGAACTCGGCTTGACCTTTAAGAGCCGTAGTGGAAACACACCTCCTTTCTTGCTAATTTTGGCCCCTAATCCAATTTCTCATGCATTAGGCATATGAATCTCATAGCCTGTGTCAAATGAATTGTCCAAAAATAAAAAAAATAAAACATAGCAAAAATTTGCATTAGATTTAAGTCATTAATCATGCCCTACATGATCTTGTCTCTTAAGGAGTGTGTTTAAGGACTTAGTCTCTTTTCTAAATAAATAACAGCTTAGCTATCTTGCAAAATCATATGACTTTCCTACATGTATTTAAAATTATAAGAGGAGTTAGTTGGTGGCCACCCCAAAGCAAGTTCAATAGTGGATTTATCCTCTCTTATGGAGCTAAACCAAATACCCATTTTGCCTAGATTTAGTCATGCCTTGGCCTCGCCAAGGCTCTAGATTTAAGTTCGAGGCTTTACTTTGCGGCTATAAGCATAAATCATCACCTCTTAAGCATTTCCATGATCTTGTGTCATGGAATTATAAGCCCTAGATTTCTAATAAATAAATCACTTCAATTTCAAAAATATAAAGTCCAACCATAGGATAGTTTGGGATGCTTACTACTTTCTAGTATCATAAGCATCCCCTACTTATCTTCCTTTAGTTTCGATAATAACTCTCTCCTCTTGATTAATCTCACTTTATCTTCTAAAAATAAACCAATTGATTGATAGTCCTATCTTTGAAATATTTGGAGAGAATAATCATTTACCTTAATCAAGAGTATTCCTAAAGAATCATATTTCTTAGGATGTAATTAACTATGGAGGCTTGCCTCCATAGGGAACTTAATGAATCTGGTTTAAAATAAACCCTTTTTTACTTTTTCAAGTAAAGTAGGGAAAGAATCTCTAGTACATCCCGAAGACCCATAGTCCTTAGGAGTCCTTACTAAAGTGATTAGGTCCATTTGTAGGATGGTGACTTCTATCTCTCGAGATGGTACATCATTCTTCAATATCATACCCAATCACCCTAATAAGAATATCTGCAGATCTGCATGGTGTCCAACACAAGAAGGTTTTGAATATATTTTTATTTCTTCATTTATTTCTTTTTCTCTTCCAGAAAGATTTAGATGAAGAATCGAAAATAATTTCACCACACTAAGTAAAGGTTTCATTTTTCAAAAATCAAAAATCAAATAAATTTGGATTCTTTATTTAGCATACCCAAATTTGCTAAGTAAAAATCCTCTTTTCAAATCATAAAAAAATCAAAACACATTTGGTAGCATACCCAAATTTGCTAAATAAATATCCTCTTTTCGAAATCATAAAAATCAAAAATATTTGGATTCTTTATTTAGCATACCTAAATTTTTTAAGTAAAGATCTTCTTTTCAAAATCATAAAAATAAACACAATTGGACTTTATTTAGCATATCCAAATTTGTTGAGTGAAGATCCTCTTTTCAAAAAAATCAAAACACAAATATTTGGATTTTATTTAGCATACACAAATTTGCTAAGTAAAGATTCCATTTTCAAACTCACACATAATTCACTCATGATTAAAAAAAAGAAAAAAAAGAAAATTATTTTCAAACAACTCATTTAGCTTACCCAAATTTGTTAAATGGGCAATTCCAAACAAAAACAATTGATCCTTTATTTTAACATACTCAAATTTGTTAAATAAAGGGTCCCCAGACAATAAAAATTAAATTCAAATATGAGCCAATGGAAGCATCAAAAATCTCTTCAAAAATTTTTGAACCCATTTTTAGTATACATAAATTTGTTGAAAATGAATTCTAAATTCAAAAATCTCCTTCCAATTCTAAATTCAAAACCTCTCTCCTAAATTCAAAGAGCCCCACTTAACATATTCAAATTGTTGAGTGTAAGTTCAAATTCTAAAAGCAAATTAAAGTAAAATTGATTTGAGTTTATTTTCAAAATTATCAATTTCAACTCATCAGCCTCTCAAGATCAATTCAATGCTAATGGATGCCCAGAAGTATGTCTTCACTTTTTTTTAGGATGGATTTGACCTTGGATCGGGCCAGCCTCCCACAAACTGACTTTGCCCATCTGATTCATTTTCAGGATTCGAGGGGCGGATCATTTGTGAGGGGCAAGCCTCACAACCATCAATAGAGTGTGGTGACGAAGCCATCATCCATGTGGAGATGTCATTAGATTCTGAATTTCTCTCACTGAAGAGGAAGCATGTAACAGTTTATAGCTTGCAGCCGCGTCTATTCATTCGGGTTCCCATTATACCCCACAAGCTAGTACTCACTGCTTTTCTTCCAAGGGGAAGGCTCTAGCTTCATGGATTGTCTCTCCTACCCATGAGGTAGGGGTCTAGTTCACACTCCCTCCCAAAGAACTGCAATAATCGCAAGATCAAGCAAAGATCATGCATAGCCAAGAGATGGAGGTAGTTTCAAGAGAGGAGTTACCTGATAGTTTCTCCTCTCACACAATAAGTTTTACCTCTCTCCTTTTGATGGAGAGGAAGATGTTAAGAGGTTTACAGTATCACCAATGAGGCTCCTATCAGAGATAGGAGGAGGTTTTATGCTAGCCTTAGGACAGTGTTGTGCCAAGTCGGTAAAGCTTCTAGATGATCAGAGTCCAAAGCTCAATTTGATCTATCGTCATCCCCCATAGGTGAGAATATCGTGAGAGGGCCGTGGACCGTGCATATCAAGTCACAAAGAAGAAGAGGTGAAGGTATAACCGCCGCCTCTTGGATTTCCGATCGTGTTACTCGTCATCAGATAGCATTCTATTGACCAGTACTACTCACCATAAGAGGGGAGCTCCTGCACACAGAGAGTCGGTGGTGCCTCTGCCACACCGTTCCACTACACATATGCCATCACTAGTACAAGTTCCATCTTCCATAATTGCATCAAAAGCTATGAAGGTAGCATCCAGGGAAAAGAGAGTCCCACTAGTGATCCGGCTATGGCCAAGAGATCCCGCTCCATCTACACCACCGATTGAGGTGAGGTCGGGCTCTCCTGCTTGACCTCTTGCTTCAGTTGTGGTAAAGAGGGAATGATTACTCAAAGCATCGTAGACATTCCATCACCACCACCACCACAGCAGAGCATGGAGATAGTAGCAACAGATGGAGAATTAGACAGTTCAGTTGTCCCCATGGCGATAAATCCTCCCAAGAGTAGTACTCCACTCATGGCTGATGATAGCCAGGAGCATGTATCCTCCAGTGAGCATAGCCCACAAGATCAGTCCTTCAGTGGCAGGGGAGGTTAGATGTATCTTTGTACATGAGCACGATCCTACCACCAGCCAGCCATGAACATTTATGCCTGAGTAGTTGGATCGCTCTCTAGATGATATTGTAGCACAGTATCTCATTGAGAAGAAGAAAATTCTAGGGTATGTCTAATCTAGAGGAAGACAAGATTATCTTTGATCTCAATGAAGATGATTTGTTGGAGGACTCAGTAGAGGTGCATGTGGTAGACACCAGGGGTTCCCTCCTTTGGGATCAGTAGAGTTTGAAAGGTGTTGCGGCCGAATAGGATGACACAACTCATTCGACCCAACACCTCCTTCAATAAATTAAATAGAAGGATGAACAAATTGACAAGATGGGAAAGAGGCTTGAAGATTTGCTAGTAGTAGTTTTGGCACTTCAAAATCAAGCCCCAGCAATGCATCCTACTATTTCAGAGACCGGTCAGCCTGAGTTGTTACATGTCTTGGATCAAGCCAAGACTTCACCTCTAGTAGAGCAAGGCAACACTAGCTATAGAAGGTAGTATCTCGACAAGAAAAGGATATTAAACTCATGGTTAAAACAAGTGAGAGAAGCATTACAAGCTGAGGAGATCATCGATCCAAAAGGTAGAACCTAGAGGAATTTTGATGTTATCCAAGATATCCTAAGGGTTTTGCACCTTCTTTCAAAGTTTGATGTGGAACTAATTCCAAAGACATAGCATACTTCAGGTCTAGTTGTTGCAACCCTGGTGGCAGTGATGCATTACTATTTTATCTTTTAGTTAGCAGTTTAGCAGGCATAGCCTTTGATTGGTACATTGAACTCACCAACAGTTTAGTGAAGACTTTTGCTGAGTTATACTAACTCTTAATTAAGAGATTTGCTAGAGCTCAATAAAGCGACAGCCATGCACAGACAACAAACACCCGGTGAGTCCCTCATTGACTAAATTCTCATATGACATAATTTGAGTATGAAATGTGAACCGCAGCTGTCCGAACAGTATGCCATTAAAATTTTGCTAAAGAATTCATGGCTCAGTCAGCTTCATGCTCAAAGGTTTTACCAATAAGATATTTGAGAAGCTAATCAACAAGGCAGCTAGTTTACAAGGAGAGGCCAAACAGTTGCCTTTCTAAGATCAGTCAACAAAGCAAAAGCTATAAAAATCTAATGAGAAGAAGCCAGGGGCTGTAGCAGTATTGGACAAAGGGAAGCAACCGGGCAGGGATCAGCATGAGAGACCTCGTGCTCCACAATCATCACTTTCACCTCCTCTACCACCACCTAGGCCATCTTATCGCAAAGAACCTCCATGACCTCCTCCTCCCCACCATATTCATAGCAATGCATACCGTGTCCTGTGTAGCTACCATCCACCTACTATTTTGGATAAACTAAACAAACCTTATTCATTTAAGAGGGAGGTAGTCAGGAAAATCTTAAGAATCTCTTAAAAAAACTTGATTTTTAGCTACTCAAGCCTAGGAAACCATAGGAAGTGGGCAGAAGCAATGATCCTAATTTTTGCCCCTACCACCGAATGCTAGGCCATGTTCTGGAGGATTGTTTTACATTCAAGGACTGCTTGAGCATAAGCTATAAGTCGCACTATAGTCCCAAAGGAATACTCTAGTGGAATAAATCCATCCTAGGGTAATCCTTAGAGATACATGTGATCCTCTCAAAACAAAAGAAGGTTGGGATATCTCCTTATTCATCCCGAACTTCTAAAAAGATTATTTCAAAAATCAAGAAACTTTTCTTACAGGTGCTTGAGGCAACTCAAACCTCCAACACCAAGGAAGGTTTGTAAGTTTTCAAAGGCAACTTAGGGAAAGTGGGAGCTCAACAGCAGCAGCAACAACCCATACTTCCCCGAGATAGCTAAGTAGTGCAACCACCGATTGAGCCTAGTCTCCATTCCACCGTTACAACTACTACTTTAGCCTACACTTCTACTTTAGCTAGCACTTCTTCTAATAGACATCTTGTATCGATGGATGAGGGCATCAAATCTCTCACCCCCACTTACTTTATTAGATTTCTACTATATACCTCCTTTTAAATTCAAGAAATTGAGGAATAAAGCTAGTTTGAATTACATCTATGTCACTTTTGATGGATTGTCTAACTCTACTCTTTTAAAAAACTCTTCAAGTATAAATAATTATAACAACTCTGATCAACCTCTTTCTAATTCAAAAATGGACTTTCCTTTTCTGAATACTATGGGTTCACCCCTTGAGATAGGCTTGGAATCATCTGATTCTGAGGGTCTTATAGGAAAAGTTGTAAGTGAGTCTAACGAGCAGGTAGAATCTTCCACTAACCTGTCACAAGAGATCACCGAAATCAACCTCCGTAGTGGCAAGGTTCTACCTTCTAGGGGAGCACATCAAGATAAGAGAAAATAATTCATTGGTACTGATGAGCAAGAAGTCCCTCCACAGAATGCTCCACCCATGGATATGCTTGTGGAGGATCAGCCTAGAATTGATTACAATGTCTTCGCTCATCTAAGAAAGTTTTCAGCTAAATTAAGCATATATGATGCCCTTGTCTTATCCAAAGAGATGAGGGAATTCTTAATTAAGGCTCTTCTTGATCCAGAGATATGCTTAGCTTAGTTGAACGATGTTAGAGAGGAAGCACATTATTCAAGAAAAGACCAAGGAGTCACATTCACCAATGAAGATCTTCTTCTAGAGGACATGGAGCACAACCATCCCCTCTACATTATAGTGAATATAGGTAGATTCAGGCTTTCCATGGTTCTAGATAACTTAGATGCATTGGTAAACATTATGAGTCTAAAGACCCTTGCTTATTTGAGGATTGACATCTCTACACTCCAGGGAGATTGAATGAGGTTGAAAGGATTCAATGACTAGGGAAAGAGGGCTTTAGGTTCCATAGTGTTACCTTTGGAAATGGTGACTGGAGGACTGAAGCCAAGTTCTATATAATTTTTTTGAATACATCATTCACTACTTGCTCAGTAGGCCTTGGATACACTAGAACAAGATGATTCCATCCTCTCTTCATCAGTGCATCAAGTTCAGAAGGGATGGAATCGAATACTGTGTCAAAGAAGATGAAAATTCATTTTCAATTAGAGAGGTTGAGATATATGAAGATGAAACCTACTATCTTCCTCAAAATCAAAATGCCTTTTCTCATGAACTTGGTCAAAATTCCAATACAAAAGAAAAAGAAAAAGAATAAAAAGAGAAAGAAGAAAAAGAAAAGTACAAGTCAACAAGAAAAGGACACCAAGAAAGAAGTAAAGCTGCATGTTACATTCCACCCATAGTTCATTCCACCATATGGACATATGGGTAGGATGACCTCCACCGTGAGAAAGGCAACAGAGTTCCAGGTGGTGGAAGACCCCTAGCGAAAATAGGTTAGGTTCCAGCGGAGTTCCTCTACTATTTACATGGACTTGGAATACTATCCAACCTCTCTCAGCGGGTTTCATTGGAGGTGACACTCGAGCCAGACAGTGATGAAGACCAGTCCTCCAAGCAAAACACGAATGCATTCAAATTAAGTTTATGTAAAACTATTATGCAATAGTTGGGAACTTTAGTTCTAACCTCACTTTCCTCTCAAAAAGTTGAAGGTTTAATAGTTAAGGAGGCCCTAAGTCTTCCATGAATGTAAAGCGAAGAGATTCCTATTGGGATCATCAATCCAAGATGTAGAACTTAGGATAATTCATATAAATAATTAATGGAATAACTTTTTGATTGGTACTCTCCTTGTGTTCATAATCTTGCAAAGAAAGGTTTGATTCCTTAAACATGGTCCAAACACATGTCGCATATTTTGAAAAGGCAACAATAAAAGGGGGATGCATAATCAAGATCGACTAGAATTTGGTACCAAGGATGATGATGATACTTAGTTGTCACCAATCATATGGAGTCTGATAGGTTCTTCTCAAACCACACTAACTCTTATGAGAATGTGTGTTTAGAAACTTTAGATGATCCAGATGATCTTCAAATCAAAGATGCACCTCGAGAATTTGAAGAAGAAATCCATTCAACGATCGACAAGCTCAAGGAAATCAACCTCAAGGAAGAGAAGATCCACATACATCGTTATATAAAAATGAAGAAGAAACCAATGACTTAATTAGGCTATTGATTGAGTTTAGGGACTTCTTTGCATGGATCTATGAAGAGATGCTCGGACATCTCTTACGAAATCCACAAACTAGCAATATAAGCTTAACCCTATCAAGCAAGCTCCAAGATGCATGCGATTAAAAATCGAACAATAGGTCATTTTTGAAGTTAAGAAACTAATCGATGATGGTTTTATCAGGGAAGAAAAATATCCTACCTGGTTAGCCAGTGTCATGCCAATTAAGGAAAAGAATGGCCAAATTTGTATATGCGTCGATTTCAGGGACTTAAATAAGGCATGTCCTAAAGATGAATTTTCTCTTCCTATATTAGAATCAATGGTGGACATCGTCTCATCTCACACAGTATTCTCCATCATGGATGGGTCATCTGGCTACAACCAAATTAAGATGGCCCCTGAGGATGAAAGAAATACTATTTTTCAAACCCTGATCGAAATCTATTGTTATAAGGTCATGCCTTTCGGCCTTAAAAATGCCGATGACACATATCAGCAGGCTATGACTCGGATCTTCAATGAACTCATTCATCATCAAGTTGAATGCTATGTTGATGATCTAGTAGTCAAAAGTAAATAAAAGGAAGACCATCTCTTTGACTTGAGAGTTATTTTCAAATGGTTAATATAATTTAACCTAAAAAAGAATCCCCTGAAGTGTGCATTCGGAGTAACTTCAGTGAAATTCCTTAGGTTTGTTGTCCGACACCAAAGAATAAAGATAGATCCAGAAAAGATCAAAGATATCTTAGAAATTCTACCACCTAAAAGTTTAACCCAACTCAGATCTTTTCATGGGCGATTAGCATTTTTAAGATTCTTTATCTCCAATCTATCTCAAAGATGCAAGCCATTTTTAGCACTTGTCAAAAAGGATGCCAACTTCAAGTGGGATGACAAGTGCTAGTGATGCAAGGCATCATCGTCATCATCACCGATGTCATCATCATAAAGCTTAAATCCCTGTATTAGTCTTTTGTTATAATTTAAGTTATGCATTATTGGGATTTTATATTTTGCATATGTATTGAACTTATTGGGTTATTCTGATGTCATGGCCCATGAGTTATTGTAGTAGATATGATATTTTGGGTAGGTATGGAATGAGTGGTAGTTTTGATAATGGTGGTAGGTTTGGTAGTAGGTGGTGGTAGGTGTAGTTATGATGGTATTAGGTTTGAGTTTGGAGTTAGGTTTGAGTATTCTTAACTTTCTCTTTAATCCTATAAATAGGGATACTTTTGTAATTCTTGGTACTTGGATTTGGAATAAAAGTTATCTTCTTAAATTTATTTTACTATTCTTTTGTGTGCTTCCCTCCTGAGTGCCAAAATACTTGAGTGTGTGAGCTCATAACCCTTAGAGATGGACTTCTAAGGAAGGAACGTGATCACCACAACGTCGAACTGTTTGTAGAGGTCAACTTCAACTTATCCCTGCTTCGCTACTAGTTATTTTAAATCTGCTACATGTTAGATCGTTCAAAACTTTTTAGTTATTTCTTTGCACTTATAAGATTCAGATCTCTAGTGTGATTAACATAACTTTAATCAAAATTTTTTTGACTTCACTAAATTCATAATATTGTGAATGTGCTCAATAGTAATGAGCATTTATCATCACTCTTTTGTGAGGATTTAAGAATTAATGGTGTAATAAACAACAAATCATAAAAGGCACCCTCGTCCTATATTATTTTTGGTATCAGAGCAAGTATGTTTCTTTGGGAGCATCTTATTTAGTATTGAGTTTTGTTTTTGCATTAGAGTAATCTTGTAATTCATTGTTAAAAAAACATACAAAATTTTTATCTAATTAGGCATTTACTTACTTTTTTTAATCGCATCTTTGATTTCATTACATTGCATATTTAAAAAAATTTAATTAAATATTTGCTTGTATTAAAATTTTAAAATAATATCATCATGTCAACTCTTAGTGGTCTTAGATATCAAGATCAATCTTTAGATGAAAAACATGATTCCTATGAATTTTTACTAAAAAAAATAGAAAAGCTTACCCTTATGCACCAACAAACCTATAATGAATTCCAAAAAAGATTTGAAGCCTTAGAACAAAAAGTTGGTAGGCTTACAACACATTCACCAAAAATTAACCCAATCCTAGAACACCAACTTGAAGAGAAGGAAGGTCATCACGATCCTCTTTCTTCCTCTCCTCCTCATCCACATTCTCCTATTAGACCCTGGTATCACCCTGGGAATAACTTTAATGAATATCCTGAGTTTGATGAGGTACTTTCTCACCCACCTCATCGAATAGGAAAATAATTAAGATGAGATGAAGGTTATGCTCATCAAACTCCTTATGAGCATTATCCTTGATATTATGAAGAGTCATTATCTAGTTTTGTTGCCCCTCGATGTACACTTAGAGAACCTGATGATGATGTTATTCATAGGGTTAAAATTGATCCACCTACTTTTGATTGTCGACTTGATCCTAAAATTTTCTTAGATTGGTTAATAGATATGGATCAATATTTTGATTGGATTCCTATGTCGACAAAGACAAGTTCATTTTATTTGCATGAAACTAACTATCCATGCTAAGACTTATTGGATTAATCTCACACAAAAATTTCAACTAGTAGGACAACCATCTATTGCTTCTTGGGATGAGACGAAAGAAATTTTAAAGCAAAAATATGTACCATTAAATTTTCATGATCAACATATGGATGAAATGACGCTTAAACAAGGATCTTTAATTGTTGTTGAGTATATGACACAGTTTGATGCATTGATGACCCGTTGTAATGTTAGGAGGATCACCGTGCCATAATTTTTAGATTTAGATCTAGGTTACAAACTGATATTCGTAATGAAATGATAACTAGAGAAATTTATTCTCTTGAGGATGCATTTTGAGTGGAGAGTCAAATTGAACAATATCTTAGATCACAATCTTACAAGCAATTCACAACTTCATCTAGAAATAACTCTCAATCGCCTGTTACCCCTCATACCATAGCAGTTCCTAAAGGACTTAGTGAAACAAAAGGAAAAGCTTTAGTGGGAACATCTGGTTCTAAGATGTCTAGCATTACTTATTTTACATGTGGTAAAATTGGTAATTATGTAAGTACTTGTCCTCGTCAATACTTACACTTAGATTATGAAAATGAGGATCAATAAAATGAAAATAATGATAATCAAATTATAGTTGGCTCTTATGAAGAAGCTAGTGATGCAAAAGAAGCATTAGATGAGTCTCATATTGCTGTTATGCGTTGTGTGTTAGCTACCCCACGAGCTATATTGATTGGATGCGCACATCAATTTTCCACACTTATTTTAAGAGTGGTGAAAAGATGTGTAAATCAATCATTGATAGTGGTAGCTACATGAATGTTATTACTACTTTTACTTTGGCTAGGATGAAGCTCACCCTAGAGACTCACCCACAGCCTCATAAGGTTGCTTGGGTATATAAGACCTCTATCTTTATATCTCAACATTGTCTTGTACCCATTCAATTAGGAGAATATAGTGATAAAATTTAGTGTGATGTTCTTCCTCTGGATGTTGCTCATATGCTTTTAGGTAAACCTTGGCTTTTTGATATGGATGTCACAAACTATGGCGTTATCTAATGCATATTTTCAAGGTAAGAGAATTGTCTTAAATCCAGCTAAGCCTAAAGAGGCTACTCCACTTCAACCCCAAAATTGTTCTCCTCCCATAGAAAAGAAATCCCTACATATTATTAATAAACGTCAATTTCAATAATAGATTAATGGGAATATCATTTTTGCATTAGTTATCTTAATCTATGAAAATCAACCTTATGTTAAACCATTCTTGTCTAAAGTATATGAACTTTTATTAGAATATCAAGATATTTATCCCAAAAAACTTCCTAGTGAGCTTCCCCCATTAAGAAGTATCCAACATGCCATAGAACTAGTTCCTGGATCATCACTCCCAAAACTTCCACATTATCATATGAACCCAAATGAACATGCTAAAATGAAAATTGATGATTTAGAAAAGGATTTATCAAGAAAGTTTATCTCCATGTGCACATTCTTCTTACCCCAAAGAAAGATTGGCGTATGTGTGTAGATAGTCGTGTTATAAATAAAATCACTATTAATTATAGGTTCCCCATACCTAGACTTGATGACATGTTAAATATGATGGCTAGATAAATAATTTTCTTTAAAATTGATCCTAGAAGTGGATATCATCAACTTCGCATGAGAGAAGGTGATGAATGGAAAACATCCTTTAAGACAAAAGATGGTTTGTATGAATGGCTAGAAATGCCTTTTGGATTGACTAATTCTCCAAGTACATCTATGCGACTGATGACTCATATTTTACGGTCATTTATTGGAAAAAATTTAGTTATATACTTTGATGATATTTTAATTTTTAGTCGGACTAAGTGTGATCATGAGAATCATTTACGACAAGACTTTAAAGTGTTTCGTAAAGAAAGACTATATGTTCGCTTAAAAAATGCTCATTTATGATGACTTTCTTCTTAGGATTCATTATTTCTTATGATGGCATCTCTACCGATCTCAAAAAAATTAGGGCTATTCAAGAGTGGCCTACCCCAATCACAATTCATGATGTACATAGTTTTCATGGGTTAGCCACATTTTATCAAAGGTTTATTATGGATTTAGCATTATTATGGCCCCAATAACTCAAAGTCTTAAAAAGGGAGACTTTGTTTGGACAAAGGTAGCTATTGATGCCTTCTCTAAAATTAAAGAACATTTAACAAGTCCACCGATATTAAAATTGCCAATTTTGATAAAATATTTGACGTATCATGTGATGCTTCTAGAGTTGGTATTGGAGGTGTTCTTAAACAAGAAGGTCATCTTATTGCTTTCTTTAGTGAAAATTTAAACAAAGCACATCAAAGATATTCCACATATGATCATGAGCTATAAGATGTCATCCAAACTTTACGTTATTGGTGACATTATCTTCTTTCATGAGAAATTATACTTTATTTTTATCACGAAGCGCTTAAATATCTAAACACTCAAAAGAAACTTAGTTCTCATCATGCAAAATAAGTTCAATTTCTTCAAGAATATACGTTTGTTCTTAAACATAAATCTGGTGCTGAGAACAAAGTAGCAGATGTCCTAAGTAGAATATATATATATTATTAAATACCATGAGTGTGAATGTTACTGGATTCGAAAAGGTTAAATATGATTATCCTAATTGTAAAGATTTTCAACAAATTTTTGAATCTTTGAAATTTGATGTTTCAATTTATTAGTCCTGACTATCAAATATGAGATGGCTATCTCTTTCGTGGCACACAACTATGTATCCCGGATTCATCTCTTTGAAATTTTGTTGTTGAGAAAATTCATTTAGGAGGTGTGTCTGGTCATTTCGGTCGTGATAAGACAATAGCCATGATGGAGGATAGATTCTTTTGTCCTAGTCTTAAGAAAGAGGTTGCTCGTATCATTGCCCAATGTCATACTTGTCAAGTACCAAAAAGTGGAAAATAAAATTATGGTTTATACACACCACTCCCAATTCCCCCACTAAGTAAGGGAAAATCTTAATATGGACTTCCTCTTAGGATTACCTTGCACTGTATAATGTTTTGACTCTATCCTAGTAGTTGTTGACCAATTTTCTAAAGTGGCACATTTCATTCTATGTTATAAGATATTAGATGCATCATAAATAGCTACTATTTTTTTGTGAGATAGTTCGCTTACATGGACTTCCTAAGACAATTATGTCTGATCGTGATGTAAGGTTTCTGAGCTATTTTTGAAAAACTTTATGGAAAAAGCTTAGCACAAAACTCTTATTTTCTATAGCTTACCACCCTCAAACAGATGGACAAACAGAAGTTGTTAATAGAAGCTTAGAAAATTTACTTAGGTGTCTAGTGACTGATCATACTACTAGTTTGGACCTAGTTCTTCCTACTGCAGAGTATTTTTATAATAGTTCAATTAATAGGTCAACCGGTATGAGGCCTTTTCATATTATAACTAGTTATGATCCAAGAAAATCAATTGATCTTATTAAATTTCCTGTAACATATAGGTCTAGTGCATTTGCATCTTCATTTGCACAAAGCATCCATGATTTACATCGTGAAATTCAACAAAACCTTACTCTAAGTTATGATAAATATAAAGCTAATGTTGATGCACATAAATGATATATAAAATTTAATGAGGGAGATTTGGTTCTTGTTAAAGTTAGACCTGAGAGATTTTCAACTGGAACTCTAAAGAAATTAACTCTCAAGAGATCTTATCTTTATAAAGTTGTAAGGAAGATAAATGATAATGCTTATGAAATAGATCTTCCAATGAATGTCGAGATTTCTCCAATATTTAATGTATCAGATTTAAGGTTGTACCATGAGCAAGCCATGGATAATACTATTCCCTCTACAAATAGTACTAACATGCAGGCTAATACATCATCACCAACTCCTCTACCATCTCATCGCTTAAGATCACATCATCCAGATCAAATTTTAGAAGACTAGATTATCATCACATCTAATGGAGGCACTAAAATATTTCTCGTTCGTTGGAAAGTTCTTTCTCCACTGGAAGATTCATGGCTTACATTTGATGAGTTACATCAACTGAACTCATAATTATTACAAGAGTACCTTGATTTTCTTTCTCCAAAGGAGAATCTTTTAAAGCTGGGAGTGCTGATGTAGGGCATCATCGTCACCATCGCCTACATCATCATCATAAAGCTTCAATCCATGTATTGGGCCTTTTGTTATAATTTAAGTTATGTATTATTGGGCTTTTATATTTTGTATATATCTTGATCTTATATGTATTAGGTTATTCTTACGTCATAGCCCATGAGTTATTATAGTAGGTATGATATTTTGGATAGGTAAGAAATGAGTGGTAGGTTTGATAATGGTGGTGGGTGTAGTTATGATGGTGTTAGGTTTGAGTTTGGAGTTAGGTTTGAGTATTCTTAACTCTATCTTTCAATTCTATAAATAGGGAGGGCTTTGTAATGCTTGGCACTTGGATTTAGAATAAAAGTTATCTTCATAAATTTCTATTACTATTCTTCTGTGTGCTTTCCTCCTGAGTGACGGACTACTCACAACCCTTAGAGAATGATATCTAAGGAATGAATGTGATCTCCACAACGACAGACTTTTATAGAGGATGACTTCAACTTATCCCTTCTTCATTGCTGGTTATTTTAAATTTGTTACATGTTAGATCGTTCATAATTTTTTAGTTATTTCTTTGCACTTATAAGATTCAGATCTCTAATATGGTTAACATAACTTTAATCAAAATCTATTCAACTTCACTAAATTCATAATATTATGAATATGCTCAATTGTAGTGTGCATTTATCATTACACTTTTGTGAGGATTTAAGAATTATTAGTGTAATAAATATCATATTATAAAAGGCACTCTCGTCTTACACGCCTCAGATGTTGCAGGATTCTGGTTTCTGAGACATTCTGATTATCTTTGTTTTTATTTGATGGCTGAAGCAAATTATCCAACTCTATTGAAAAACATCCCTGAAAAACATTTCTACCTTCGCATCTCAAAAGCTATATGCTTTCTCATAAGGTGAACTTGATTTCAAGAATCAATCCACTGCAGTATCTCATGACACGATCGACATTATCTGAACGGTTGGCACGTTGTTCCATGATTCTCTTATAGTTTGGTATTGCATTCATACCCCTCCGTACGATGAAAGGAAAGGCACTAACGGATTTCTTAGCAATACACCCACATCCTGCTGACTCTCCTCTTAGTGACAATCTCCCCGATGAACAAATCATGAACTTAGGGGAGGTTGATAATCGCCATTAGGAGATATATTTTGATGGTGCAGCTTCCTTTCACAAAGGAGAAGGAGAAGAACCACGATCTACTCTTCCAAGAAAAGAAGGGGTATGAATAGTTCTCTTATCTCCAGACCACGATGAGATGAGATTCTCATACAATCTCTCCAATCCATGCACTAACAATGAAGCTAAGTATGAGACTTTGATTTTCAGTCTGGATTTAGTTATAACAGTGTGTGTCAAAATCATCAACATATATGAGGATTCTCATCTAATCATCAACCAGATTGCTGGGTCCTATAAGGTTCTAAAATCTAAGCTTCATCACTACCACAAGTACATCATGAAGCTGTTGGCCCAAATCCTTGAGGTCACTATCTACAAGGTTTCTCGATGAGAGAATGCAATAGCTGATGTTTTGGCCAAACTTGCCAAGGAATTGGCATGTACGGAAGATGAGTCCATTCCAATAAGAGTTCAAAATAGACATGTCATGTCCCTTATAGGCGTTGAACATGTCGAGAGACTTTCTCATGAAGGGGAGATTTCCATTACCAATAAAGATGAGAAGTTGGATTGGAGGCAACCATTTATGGATTACTTGACTAGAGGCAAACTACCTCAAGAGAAATCACAAGCCCATCGATGAAGTAGAGAGCTCTCTCCTATACTCTCATGGATGGCACCTTGTACCGATGACCTTTTGATCAAATGTGGTTATGCTGTTTAGACAAACACAAAGCCCGTAAGATCATGACTGAGGTACACTGATGTCTATGCGGAGCGCATCAATCCGGTCTGAAGATGAAAACAAAGATCAAGAGACTAAGATACTACTGCCTTCAATGATCACAGACTACATGAACGTAATTTTTATTTTGTGCAAGTAACTTATAACATGCTCTTTGTAGCATGATAGAGAAGAAAAAAATTTAGGTCATGGTTTATACCACACTCATACACTCTTTGTAGCATGGTGAGAAACTCTATAGCCCCACAATGGGGCGACGAGAGGCTGCCAAATTTTTCATTGAATTAAATCTCTAAAGAATTTTGTGTTAACATAATCAAAATGAACTTGCAAGTCTTGATGCAACACAAAATGAAATGAATTGGAACTTCAGTGTGAAACAAATTGAATATATGAAATTGTGATAAATAACATATCAAATTGATCACTTCTACAAGTTCAAGTACATCAGATTGAGTTATAAAGTACTTAATATCTTTACTTTAAGCAAGTGCAAGGTTCGAACTAAAATTCCAAGGGGTTTCTAATGAACTTAAACATAAGAATTCTAAGTCTAAAAATGAATATGAGTTTGCAAAATTTGAACTTGTGGCACTCGTAAGGGCTCAATAGCTGGCTAACAAGCATGAGTTAAACCTATAATATATTTGAAGGTTTATTCTCATATGAAAATAAATTTAACTACACTTATGCTAAAGATTTCAATTAGACTTGCAATAACTTAAAAATCTACATGCATATGAGAACAAAATTTAAATATGACTCATAAAGGACTTTCAAGTGAACTCAAGTGATTTTGATGTTCACTAGTCAGTATAAACATGTTTTCGTAATGGGCATTTAAACAATTTCATATTTAGATCAAAAGATCTAAAATGTACTTTAGCTCACACAAGCAAGCTTGAAGGGGATATAATGACTCACCTATAACCAAGAATAAACATTTAATGTATTGAACTCATAAGGTTTGAAAGCTCGTCAATGAGCATAAATCATATTTCTTATTGAATAGTCAAATTATGTTAAGATTCATACTGAACAATTAGGTTGTGCAATATACCACATTAAAACCGTACAGAGTAAAATGAATTTAAATAACACTTGTGATGAGCCTATGAGCTTCTCTGCGATCACGAGCTAAGTTTCATTGAAACTTAAAGAACTCAATGAGTTATGAACTAAATCCAAACAAATGAATATTAATCTAAATAATTGAATAAGAGCTGAAATGACTTATGCCACCAGATTTGCACCATATTAATTCTAGTAGACAGAAGGCATTGGCTTAAATTCTAAATAGACTTCAAATGTATTAATTTTGCATAAATTATGGAGCCAACTATCACTCAATTCAAGTGCTTTAAAATTTATGCAATCATTTTAAAGAAATGAATTTTTATATAAAATATAAAATAACTTTCAATTTAATTTGATCTTTCTAAAATTTGTGTAAGTGTTCTAAATCACTCGCCTTGGCCTCGACATGGTGCTAAATGTGTAAATTTAATGTCTGAGGATGCTACGTGGGTTGATTCTTGCTTGGGTATGTGGACTAGGTCTGGGTTAACATAACCTAATGATGTTGTTATAGCTTTCTCGACTTGAAAAATCTCTGAGAAGCTAATTCTATCATATGATAATATAACGACTATCTCCTAGCTCCCCAATGATGGCTGAGATGATTGAGAATATCAATTGGAGGGTCATTATTATCAAAATATATATATGATATTTATATTCAATAATCTCAAATTCAAATTTCTTAAAGAATAAATCTAGCCTCTATTATTAAATTAATAGAGTCGGTAGGATCTGGAGTAATAAACTAAATGATTAAGCAGACTTATCAACCTCGATGATAGCTGTGTTAAATGAAGATTTCAACTTGAGAGGATACTACCATTAGAATGTGATTGTAATTCTAGAGCAAATTAATCTAAATCATGCATCAATCTAATTGTTAAATTTAATAAGTTATGAAATCATAAATGTTCAAATGAAATTTATAATGTAAAAACTTAAAGCAAACTCCACTCAACCCACCTTCCATAACTATTTATCAGAGGTGACAAATTAAGATAACTCTAGATGATGAAGGAGCTAATGTTAAGTCAAGTGAATTTCTATATTCACTCTCATCAATCTCATGCCAATAAGGGCGTGGCCCGTGTCCTCTATCCGTGTGGTTTGGCTAGTAGGCTCCATATATGACTAGAGTCCTCTGATCAGGTGGTTGCCGCTAAATGACACTATTATATTACAGTCATGATTGTATCCCATATGTTTCCCAATGACTTTGCCCTTTGAGATTTAAACCATAGGGTACAGCTGATAGGACAAAAAGCCATTTGTCAGCTAAGATGGACTTAAACTTGTCTCTTCAGACAAACACCACCCCAGGTCTACAAGATTTTCTTGAACTACACAACACATGGCTACTGACAAGGATCCTTTGGTCAAGTTGGGCTGACTACCTTCTCTAAGTAGTAGGGACCACGGCCGGGATGATGGAACCATGGGATCTTGATCAGGCACATCATCATTCCCCTAACCATCTGCTGCTACTATAAATTCATAATTTTACTATGCATCGCTACTATACACTAAGCATTTAGCGATCAAATGACTTAAATCAAAAGTTCTCTCTTAGCTTTAGAGGTAATTAACCATAGGTGCTTGCACTATAGGAAACCTGGAACCAAATCTAAAGTCCTCACAAAATGAGGGTGAAATCTTTGGGTAGTGTCTTATCTACTGTTTCATCTACTTTCTAAAAATTTAACCGACATTTAATTCATACTCTCCAAATTGAGAGGTTGGTAGCAAATTTTTGGAGCCCACAATATATAGACACACACACACACACACACACACATTAATATATGAAGATACTCTGTATATAAAATATATTTGATATGTTGTAAGAAAAAGTATAAATCTTAATGTAATTCTTGTGTTGAAAACTTTCCAAAATAAATTGAAGATAATTGGTTTGTCAATTTTAGTAAATTTATTGTCAAACTCAATGTTTAAACAAGACAAACCAAACAATACCAAAATCAGTACAATCTAAAATCAAATGAGACTAAATTAAGGTTTTTAAATATAAAACAAATGATCAAAAGATTGACAAATCCAACATGTTTATAGTCAAGAAAGCAGCTTAATGAGAGAAATCTAGCAAGCCTATGACCATTTAATTATGAGATCATTAAGATACTTAAACATTGAAAAAATGATCTAAAATCAAAAAATTTAATACAAACTATCTGATTGAATGTTTTGAAATTTTAACTAATTTGTTAAAATACTTCTCTTAAAACTCTATAAATAGGATCTTATTTTCAAAGTTATTTGAGAGAGCTAAATGCTAAGCTTAGGAGCTTGAAGTTAATCCATCATTAGTAATCATAGACAACTACTAACAATCATCAACAACCACTACTAATAACTATTGTAATCTAATCACCATCATATGAAAGTTTGTAGCCTTATTAATTTTAAATTGTTAGTATAATCATTATACAACTCACAATTTTATAATTATATATTCTCCATTTAAAGGGAAAGATAGAATTCTATATCTTCATTTATATAGTGGTTATTTCTATTAGATAGGCTCCATAGTGTTTTTCTCTTTTTCGATTTCCTATATAAAAAATTTGGTATTTTCTATGTTCTTCTTTATCATTTGTATATGTACTAGATCATCGTGAAAACTATTGACCATAATATTCAACATGCAAATAAATCTTTGCAAAAATTTTGCTAGAAAATAAAGGGAAAAGGAGATGGATAAAGCATCCTAAGGTGCTCACTTCAAGGATTTTTTTTTTGATACTTAAGTGAATTTAATCACAAACTCACACACACAATGCGTGTGCAAAGATTTGAACCCAAGATCTCTTGGTTGGAAGTCAAAGCTCTCAACAACTAGGCTAAGGTGCCTTGCACAGGTGCTCACTTCAAGGATTTTGCTACTACATTGTGTATTTTAGGTATTGTAATGATCTCTAAGAATCTACTCTATACTCAATTATGACTAAAGTTAATGAATGTATCATGGAAGATACATTATATACACCTTTTTTTTAATTGGAGGTTGTGGATCCTTTGTGGTTGTGGGATCCAAAAATTCGCCACCGACCTCTTTCAGAAAACAAAAGAGAAAGAAAGAGTTGTTTAAGTGTCGGTGATAATTTTAGAAGGTAGATGAATAGTAGATAAGATACTACCCAGAGATTTCATTCTTATTTGGTGAGAACTTTTTATATTTGGTTCCAGGTTTTCTATAGGTGAAAGCCCCTATAGTTAATTATCCCTCCCACACGAGAGTACTTTCGACAAGGGTCAATGAATCGTAAAGAGCAGTATATAATTAGAGTGGAGTTTAAAACTTATGAAATTTATTATTTTAATTTAAAACTTTTGTGGGGAACGATGACGCCTATCTAGATCCCATGGTTCCATCATCCCCGCTATCGGCCCCTCGGTCCGCTAGAGAGGAGTCGACCCAACCGATCAAGAATCCTCACAAGAATACATGGGTTATCATCAAGGTGTCGAGTTTGTCTAAGGGGACAAATATAAGTCCACCTTAGCTAACATAAGGCTTTTTGCCCAACCAAATACAATCTACATTTCACAGCTCAAAGAGCAAAGCCATTGGGGAACATACGAGCTACGGCCGTGACCATAATTTAGTGGTGTCATATCATGGAGAACCACTCGGTCAGAGGGCTCAGGTCCTAACCGTCATTTATGTGGTGCCATATCACGACAAAATCACGCGGACAGAGGACACGGGCCACATCCTTACGGGCTTTAGGAATATTTGAGTGTGAAGGTAGTTATGTATTTAATTTGACATTGGCTCTTTGTGAGCAAAAGTTTTCTTAATTTGTCACCCGGAGACAAACAATTGCGGAGGGGTGGATTGATTTTTTAAGTTTTAATTTAAATAATTAATTTTATTTTTTTTATTTTTTATTTTATTATTTTCTTTGAATTTTGATCATTTTATGATTGATTTATATTTGAATATGTGATCATTTATCATTGAAATTATAATTATAATTACCCTTCTCGATCATAGGGCTAATCAATTGATAGACCTTGTCTACTCTGTCCGATTTTTTTTTATAGAGGATCGGGTCTAAATTCATTATCTCAAGAAGTATAATCCTTCAAAACCTTGTCCACTCTAGTTTGAACATAGAGGATCGGGTTTGAGCTTTTCCCCGAGAATTTCAATTTTAGAAGCTTTCATGATTCATATTATTATATGACGTAATTAACTTATCGGATATTATTAATTTAAAATTCTTATAATATCAAAATTTTTAGGTTTAGTTAACCTGCGGTCCGAAGACAACCGATATGTAACATCTTCTTTTATTTTTATCTAACTTGCACATGTCCTATTGTTTGGACATTTCAACATACATGTGAATATATGTTCTTTTAGAATGTTATATGGACATTAAATGTCTAGTTGAAATGTAGGTATCAATTTACAAGTTTAGGTTTTAATATGACATTTTTGAGTTTTGTTAACCCGGACCGGGTTCGAAGACCAAACCGGGATATGTAGCATCTGTCATTTTGTATTTGACTTGATTGTAATGCAAGCATGAGTTTTGATACAAAATTTTTAGGTTTTGTTAACCCGGACCCGGTCCGAAGACCAAACCGGGATATGTAACATCTGTCATTTTGTATTTGACTTGATTGTAATGCAAGCATGAGTTTTGATGATTTTTAGGTTTTGTTAACCTGGACCCAGTCCGAAGACCAAACCGGGATTATGTAGCATCTGTTCTTTTATTTTATAACTAACTTGCACATGTCCCTATTGTTTGGACATTTCAACATACATACGAGTATATGTTCTTTTAAAATATTGTACGGACATTAAATATCTAGTTGAAATGTAGGTTTAATTTGCAACTTTAGGTTTCAATATGGCATTTTTGGGTTTTGTTAAGCCGGACCCGGTCCGAAGACCAAACCGGGATGTATAACATCTTATTTGGGCCAAAAATCCCCCCTTTTATGTCACAAATCAGCAAGGGTATAAGGCTGAAATAAATTATATTGGAAGCCTATTTGATCAAATATAAGGCAATGGGCCTAGAATGAATTTAGGCACTTGATTTGGGCTAAAAATTCTCTCCTTATGTAACAAATCAGCAAAGAAGAGGGGCTAAAATAAATCATTTTGAAGGCCCATATGATCAAGTATAAGGTAATGGGCCTAAAATGAATTTAGGCATTTGATTTGGGCTAAAAATTCTCTCCTTATGTAATAAATCAGCAAAGAAGAGGGGTTGAAATAAATCATTTTGAAGGCCCATATGATCAAATATAAAGTAGTGGGCCTAGAATGAATTTAGGCACTTGATTTGGGCTAAAAATCTTTTCTTTATGTGGCAAATCAACAAACATAAAGGGGCTGAAATAAATCATTTTTGAAGGCCCATATAATTAAATATAAAGAGATGGGCCTAGAATGAATTTAGGCACTAGATTTGGGCTAAAAATCCTTTCTTTATGTGGCAAATCAGCAAACATAAAGGGGCTGAAATAAATCATTTTTGAAGGCCCATATGATCAAATATAAAGTCATGGGCCTAGAATGAATTTAGGCATTTGATTTGGGCTAAAAATCCTTTCTTTATGTGAAAAATTAGCAAACATAAAGAGGCTGAAATAAATCATTTTTTCAGGGCCCATATGATCAAATATAAAGTAGTGGGCCTAGAATGAATTTAGGAATTTGATTTGGGCTAAAAAACCCTTTCTTTATGTGGTAAATCAGCAAACATAAAGGGGCTGAAATAAATCATTTTGAAGGCCCATATGATCAATCACCCATAGCCCATTTTTTTTGATAAGGGGAAGGAGAAGACAAAGATATGAGTAGATGTCATGTGTCATTTAAGAGAGACAAGTGGGTTAATTAAAATCCACATCCTTCACATGCAAGCTCATGGCAAGTGGGGACAAATACTCATTAAATTTATTAAGAAGATATGACAAAGAGTTTATTTTCCCTTTCAAAGGAAGTGATAAAGATGCACAAAGGCATGCCACATGTCCATGCATGTGCATGCGATATGACAAATGGCATTAAACTAGATGATTTCCTTGCATGTAATTTATGGCGAGGCACCACATGTGTCGATGCTATAAGAATATATGATAAGAGGAGAGGGCTAGAGAGGCCTATAAATAAGAGGGAATTTCCCTTTCACAAAATACCTACACTTCCTACTCTCCTTTTCTCCATTATACCACAAGTTTAAGTTCTTTCAATCTTACAAGAAGAGGGTTAAGTTGTGCCACATATACTTGTGAGTTTCTTTTCTAACTCAACCTTTTTTTTTTTTGATATCTTCTTGATATATGTCATGTCATATGGTAGATTTAATTTATTCCATATGTGTTTGCTTCAAGTCTTCACTATGTCTCATGTATGTATGTAAATCATGGTGGGAATGATAAGTAAAGTAGGGGAGGTATTTATGTTTGAGCATATGTCTAATGTGTATTACATAACATGTGCTAATTGCAAACCAGTTTAATAATTAAGATAAGTATCCCTAATCACATAAATTTTGATGAATCATCCTAATAATAAACCCTAGCAATATGGGTGTCAATTTAGTGTTGTTGTGTCAATGAATGCGGATCAATTTCATGAGCGTTTGGACAATGACGGTCGAGAAATTAGGTCTAAATTGTGTGACATGGCACTCAAATTGATCACGTCGCACTTTGCGAATCAATGAAGGCATTGTTTGATAATTCAAATGACAACTGATCAATTTTGCAAATAGAGGTCGTTCGGATATTGTTGAGGCTTCCCGACTTTGATATGTGCATAGTTTCATTAAAAATTAATTTTAATTTTTTGGATCGATCAATAATTGATTTGATATTTTCTATTTAATTAATTTTGATTCTTTTGACGCATTACGAAGTTGAATTTTCAAGTCGAATTGAATTTAATCAATTTCTATCGTGATTAGGGAGGTTTTAAACTCTATGTCATTTATTTAAGTTTAAATGATGATACATAGGTCAACAAATGCCCCAACAAATACATGGTCGCGTACGGGACCGTGTTTGTTGTATGTAAGTTGACCTTGCGGATCTCCAAGAGATTTGCTTGGATGTCACGCTGAAGTTGTAATTTCAACAACTTTTGATAATACCTGATCGTTGCCCTCTGATAGAAGTGAGTATAACTCTCAAGTTGGGCAAGCATTTGCATTTCATCGCTCGTACACAAATTGAACCTGGTATTTGTTGTCATTAGTCCAATGCTTTGTGCTTGATGGACTAGATGAAGGAGATGCTTTGACTTGTCATCATCAACTTGTCAAGAGATTTTAGAATGTCTTCGATCCTTGGCTTTTGTGCTTTGACAGACTTATTAAAGACTTTCTCTTGAGAGTTTGAAAATTTGTATTTTCCTCTGTCCCGGCCTTACTTAAACTTAATGGAATTGATGATTTATTGTTGAGATGAGAACATCTTCTGTCCTGTGCTTTCTACTTTGACGGACTTATTAAAGACTCAGTCTTGAGATTTGGAATTTGTATTATTTTTTTTCTGTCCTGGCTTTGTGCCTTGGTGGACTTGATGGAGTCGGTGAGATGAGAATGTCTTCGGTCCTGTACTTTGTGCTTTGATGGACTTGTTGAAGACTTTCAACTGAGGATTATCTTGTCTCCTTTTATCCCGGCTTCATGCCTTCTGATTTGATGAGGAAAGTCTAAATTATCTTAGAGATTGTCGTGATACATTACCTTCCCTCCTAGCTTTAGGCTTGTGGAAAGATACATGCCACCACCTCTCGAGCTTGTGTTGGATCAATGGCAAAGAGTCATCATGTTTTGCACATGTAATGGACATCTTGAAAAACTCCTTAGTTCGATTTAGCTTTATACTGAACATTGGGATAGCTTCTTCTGCCCTCCGCTTTTGATTGGACTTATCAAGAAGAATTTCCTTCGATCTTTGCGCTTTGATAGACTTATCAAGGAGTTGAGATTTCACATTTGTATTTGATTTCAAACTCGGCTTAGTGCCTTCTCGAGTAAGGATATCTTTGTTTGTCATTTTGAAAATGACCTTATGACCAATAGGAATGATTTCCTAGTCTGGGTCACTTGAACTCACCAAGTTGGAGAGATTTGGAGATTTGGATGCTCTTGTCTTTGAACTAACGAAGTTGGAGGATCCCTTACTTTTGTGGTGTGTTGAGTAAGCAGATCACGACTTCTACCATATTTTGGCGTGTTGAGTCCGACCTTATACACACTTGAGTTGTGGACTTGAGCAATTGATGAAGGATTTTATCCTCGCTAACGAGATGGGGATCTCTTACTACGCCTTTGTGGCGTGTTGAGTAAGCACTGTCAACACTACCATATTTGGCATTGTTGAGTTCGACCTTATACATCAACTCGAGCCTTTAGATTTGAAGTGGGATGATAAATGTATATCCAACTTGGTTTGTTGAAGTCTGCAGACTTGAAAGTTTTCTTCTTTGGTCAGTAAGACTTTTAAATTTGAGAATTTGAATACATAATTTTGAGTATGTAGGGATCTCGACTAGGCACGATGTCAACCCAAAGAGAAAGAAACCCTGTCTTACCAGAACGCCTGATCATACTATAAAACTTTAAAAAAATGCCCCATGTCTAATAGGGGATTTTATTTTATGGAAATGCATTCTTGTGTTACAAGAGAATTTCAATGAAAATTTTCATAAGTGTTTGACAATAAAGATTTTCAAATGCAGGATTTGTCCAATCACACTTTCATGTGTAATATTTCTTTAAATACCGACCGTTGATTGGCGGCATTGGTCTTTCACCTTTAAAGTCCACGAGCTGATAGGCTCCTCCTTGATATACCTTTTCAATAACAAAAGGTCCTTCCCAATTAGGTTCAAATTTACCGCCAATTCTGTGATGAGGGATGATTGGTCTTCTCGACCAGACCCTCCTTCTAAAAGCTCGAGGATGCTTGTATGATCGAATGCTCCGGACATCCTCACCGAGAAACTTCTAGATTTTGTGAGCTTGGAGCTTGACCTCATCAAGCACATCAAGCTCTTCCATCCGTAGATGAGCATTCTCATCTTGGGTAAGATTTTGTTGAATGGCTACTCGGAGCGAAGGTAGTTCAACTTCGAGTGGAAAAACGCTCACCCAAACACTAGTGCATGGGGACTTTGTAGAGTTTTGTAAGTGGTACTAAGCCCATAACGCTTCCACAAGTTTGGTATGCCACTCCCTTTTATTTCTTGTGAGAATTTTCTAAGCAATTGACTAGTGTTTTATTAAATGCGCCCAAGCCATTTGCTCTGGATTATAAATTGATGAATATCGCCAATCAATCTTATGTCGACGAAATTTGTAAACTTTAGTACTTTTGAAGGTCGATCCATTATCTCAAAATGATTCGCATGGTACACCAAATCTATAGATAATATTGTGGGTAAAGAAGTTGGTCACTTGTTCAGCTGTAACTTCTTTAAATGGTGCAGCTTCAGCCCACTTGGAGAAATAATCGATGGCTGCTAAGATGAAGCGGTGACCAGCTGATGATGGTGGATCAATTGGTCCAATTACATCTGTCCCCCAACACTCAAATGGCCAAGATGCTATTGTTGGATGCAACAAATTTGGAGGCTGATGAATTATGTTACCGTGGACCTGGCATTCATGGCATCTCTTGGCGTGATTGATACAATCTTTTACCATAGACAACCAATAGTATCCAATTCTTTTAATTTTGAGAGCCATTTTAGGACCTGATTGGGGTGCGCCACAAAGTCCTTGATGGATTTCAACAATTACTTTGTTGTCTTCTTCTATTCTCAAACATCGCCCATATCTGCTCAAGGATCTACGATGAGTATTACCAACATAAGCATATAGTCAAAGCCTTTTCAAGTTGTGCTATCGACTTATTACTTGTTTCCTTCCTTGAAGTATGACGAAGGGTCCTTCCGCCTTCTCTTCTACTATAAGAATTTCATCGTGCGGTTTTGGCGCTTCTGCAGGTTGGAGGCTTTCTTCTTGAATGGCCTGAGGCTTGTCTTGTTGACTTTGAGAAGTAATTTGTAAGGGAGTGTAAGGAGCAACATGAGCTGCACCCTGTTGATTTGCATTTGATGACCCCTCTTCCAGCGGGGATTTTAAATTTATCGGCTCTAGGACTCGACGAGTGCAACACTAATTAGTATGTAGTCGTCGTCATCCATACTCGTCATTTCTTTAACTAATTTAGCTAAGTAGTCTTCTTTGTTATTCTTAGCTCTGGAGACTCGAGTCATAATGACATTTGAAATTTGCTTCATAATCTTGAGAACTCATTTGTTATAGTAGGCCAACTCAAGCTTGTTGATTTTGTAAAGGCCCAACACTTGATTAATAACGAGTTGAGAATCGCCATAAATTTGTAGATTCTGGACTCCCATGGAAATGGCTTCCTCTAAACCCCGCCACCAACGCTTCATATTCTACTTCATTGTTGGTTGGTTGAGTTAATTTATAAGAATGTCTCGATGCCACCTTCGGTGTGATCAAGATGACCGATACCTTGAGCCTTTGGGAGATTTGAGGGTTGAGTGTATCTAATGGATAAGCTCCATCAAAATACAATTCCCACATTTGTTGCTTTTCTTTTCATATATGTGCATGATTTGCTCATCGGGAAGATCATCGTTAAGCAATGAATCTCATGGGATGAGCGAAGAAAATCGCTAGAATTTGCCCCTTCACCGCTCGGGGAACATATGTAATATCAAAGTAGAAGGATGACCCATCGTGCAATTGTCAACGTTGGTCTTATCATCAAGAACTTCAACGGATCGATCCTTGAGATAAGTGGTAATTTTATGAGATAGCATATAATGACGTAGCTTTTGGGCAGCAAAAATTAACGCCAAACAATGCTTCTCAATTGGAGAATAACGCTTCCACTCCTATTAGTCTTCGACTAATATAATACAGAGCATTTTCCTTTCCTTCCTCATTATGTTGCGCCAACAAAGCACCTAGAGATTCCTCCAGTGCTGCTGTGTACAAGATGAGAGGCTTTCTTGGGATTGGAGCTACAAGAATGGGTGGGTTCAACAGATATTTCTTGATACTGTCGAAGGCCTCTTGACATTCTTCGTCCCACTTGAAAGGAGTATCTTTCTTCATTAATTTTGCAAAGGGTCGACATCTGCCTGACATATTTGATATAAATCTTCTAATGAATGTGAGATGTCCCTGTATGGAGCGAAGTTGACGAAGACTCCTTGGAGGAGGCATTTTGACAATCGCTTTGATTTTGTTGGGATCGATTTCAATCCCTCCACGGCGCACGACATATCCAAGGAACTTTCTTGAAGAGACTCCAAAGGCACTTGAGAGGATTCATCTTGAGATCATATTTTTGATTCTTTCAAGATGATCCTTAAATCATCGAGATGATCTTTGCGATCTATACTCTTGACGAGGTCATCAACATAGCACTCTACTTTTGATGAATCAACTTCGTCAAAAGATTCGTGTCATAGCTCTTGGTATGTAGCTCCAAAGATTCTTCAAGCCAAGGGCATGACCGTAGCAATATATGCCAATTGGTCTGAATGAGGTATGCTTCATCTTCGTGAGCCATCTTGATTTGATTGTAACGACGATCCATCCATAAATGAGAACATGTCATGGTTTGAAGTGTTATCCACTAATGCTTGATACGTGAAGCGAAAGTCATCCTTTGGACATGCTTTGTTTAAATCCAAGTCGATAAGATACTAATGACCATTCTTCTTTTTTCAGGGACAATATTAGCTATCCACAGATTTTTTCTTCTCGAATAAAACCAGCTTCAATGAGCTTCTTGGTTTCTACAATGTTCTTCAACCTCCAATCTCACCTGAGGCTTTGAGGTGTCTGCATCCGCTTAATTGCTAGTTTGTGAACCGCTATATCGGGGATAAGCGGCATTTCAAAGATATGTCCAAGCAAAGCAATCCTCGAATTCACGAGCAAAGTTTTTAATTCTTCCACTTTATCTTCGAGTAGGGCACGATGAACGAGGTGAGGATCCTCCGGTTCCCAAATTAATTTCTTTAAGTTCATCCATAGTGCCTCCCCACCATCTTCAAGCTCTGTGCCGTCTGCTTCTACTTCTTCATTATTTGTGAGACTAACATTAAGAATGACATTCTCATCTTCATCATCACTCTACTTCTATTCCTATAGCATGTATATTCTTACCATTGTCTTGATGAAACCAAGGCCTTTGGTAGTGTGTTTATTTCTCTTACCAATGGTTTGAGAACCTTTCGGGTACCACATCATTTCAAAGAGCTTAGTCCTTTGCTTACTTGCTCCAGCCTGGACCCCATGTTTGCGCATTAGGTTTTGCATCTTTGGAGAGTAATATTTTGGCATCCTTGTGGGCATATCTTCTTCTTCGATAATAGCATTACCCAATCGATCTTCTTGACACCCTCGATTTATAAAATAAGCTTCGCCCGTGCTTTCCGTGGAGAGGAGGTACATAGAAGGTCACCATCGACTTTGTGAGTTTCTGAGGGTGATTTCTTTAAAATGTTGGGAGGAACAGAGTGACTGTGTATTCCGCCGATGGATCTATGATTATTTTAAAGTAGTGCATTGCACCTTACCTTCAAAAGCGATTCAAACTCATAATCGAGTCAAAATGTTCCTCAATCGCTTTACTCAAGAGTCATGCGGACCTTTGGATTTAGAAGGAACACATTCATCTTCTTCTTCGATCACCCGAGATGAGGGACGGTTATTGATTTTGGACTGTTATATCCCTAGGAATATTTGGAACAACCTCTTTTCCTTTATTCATTTTATCTTCTCCTTCTTCTTAACTTGTTCTTTATGGGTTTTGAAGTAGATGCGATTTGTTGTTATTAGCTTTGATTCCTTCGAAAGGAAGTAACTGGCATCTTGATAAATCTTCATTTCATGCACCGCAAAAGGTTGCATGTCACCCACAATTTGGCATTCTTCTCCATCCTTTATATATTTCATACATTGATGCAATGTAGATGGGACAATGCCATACTTATGAAGCCATGGTCACCCGTAAGGGGCTCAATGAAGTATCCGCATCGATCACATGAAATTTGGCCGTGTAGGTCTCCAAATTTAAGAGGGAGGACGAATGACCGATATTTTCTATCCCTTCTCATTGAAACCTTGAACCATGACTTTATCTCATCCTTGTTGTACATCTAAGATACCATCTAGAGTTCTCAAGTTCATAAGATTCATAAATAGATCATTTTTATCTCTCATAAAGATACGAGTATTATCATCTAAAATTTTGGATTGAACAAGTATCAGAAAATATGCTTCAAACTTTCTCGCTTCGAGAGCTTCAATTAAGGTGTTACGAGATCTTCCGACATTAGAAGCTTCAGATACACTAAGTATGCCGAATTTTCCTTAGATGGGATAGAATATTGTAGTGATCCCTTTGATGAAGGCTTCTTATTTGAATCCTTAGGGATAACTCTTTCATTGACTTTCACTTTTCCTTTATCTTTATTCATTGGCTCTTTCCTCTATTGATGGTAGACTCACCACTTCTCAACTTTACTTGAGCTACTTCATTTGCATCTCAATCTTCGATGACTCATTTCAAAGATCCGCTTCTCCCATCTAATGATAGACTAGAAGATTCGTAATCACCGCTTTATATTTTTATGTCTGTTGATATGGTGAGCTCTGATTCATCTTCATTTGGGAAACAGAGTTCTTCTAAGTTGTTATCAGCTTCATGCATCATCAAGCAAGACTCAGTAAGAAGTTCTTCAGCTTCTTCCCCTGTTTCTTCATTGATCTGAAGATTTGTAATGAATTCTGCAAGCGTGATAGGTCGCCTTGTTGATTGTACATAATCTTTCATATTATTGATGATCCTTTGTGTTACGTTGCGACCATCAATAGTAGTAACATTTTGTGCTACTTCTTCTTTTATTTAATTTATTTTTTTTGGTGTTTCTTAGCCTTCCTTGTGGTATTTGGCTAGTGTTCTTTCATGAGATGAACTAGCCTTCCCATAACTTAGGTTTTGTCTCAACTCAAGTACGGCTCAAGTGGTGATTTCCACACAATGAACGCCTTCCAATTGTTTCAACATTTTACAGCTTTAGAGATCCGCCATCCTTCATCATCGACCGCCTTCTTTGCCTTTATCATTGCTTGATAGTACCGAGATGAGGTGATTACTTTGGTGGATTCTTTCTTCTGACCAATACACGTCCGACAATGTGAATTCTCCCATTTCTATATTTTCTCTAGCCAATCTTTGAATATGTAGCAATCTTCATAGGATGGAGCAGATATGGGCAATAGTTAGGATTATCGCTTGTCCGACCTCTTGGTCTTTTACACTCGGTAGTTGGAGACCTACTTTGAGTGCATGTTTAAACAATTTGGCCACACTTTCCCTCTTAAAAGAATACTCTTTGTTCAGCTTTTCTTTTAGGGTTGGGCCATTGAGTCATTCGCTCCTTTTGTTTGCTTTGGTCGCTCGCCTTCAGCGACCTCGAGGTATCATTACCTCAAGTATGAGCTTGGGTTGTGGGCGGATTGAGCAGGCCTTGGTTTTCTTGATAGGCGGTAGCCTTTCTTTGTCGTTATAGACTAACTTACACAGTATCCTTGAATGAGGTGAAATGTGTTTCACCCTTTCTTTGGATCGAGCTTTTGCTCTTTTGATTTATCTTGGTGGCATCGAGCGATAAATTTAATTTCTCAAATTTAGCCACTATCAAGTAGCTCTTGAAATGTGGTAATTGAAGCCATGCAAAGATAATCTTATCATCAATGTTGCCCATCATAGTTGGATTGCATGCTCTTCTTGTTGCTCACATTTCATACTCATATTTATGAGCGTGATATATCGATGCTTCGTCTTTCTTCTCTTCTCGAGAGATCAATAATTGTTGTCTTTTAGCTGTGAACCTTTTAATAAACATGTTTTCAAGTTGAAAAGTCTTGGAGTCATTTGACAACTTCGACCCATAGTAGTGAAGTTAAACTAATAAATTGGCGGAATAATAATGCATTCATGTTACCACAAGATGCTTTGGAGATAGATGTTGTTTGGGTTTACCATTTCCTCTGAATAGATTAAACTTCGGCATTGAATATCCCTTTGGGTATGGAATTTGATCATACTCAGCGGGATATGGGCGACCTTTGCTCACCAATTTTTCTGCCACGGTATAACAACTTTGATCTTCTCATTCAAGATAATATCAAGTTGAGAGGCTCACGGCTTTGAATATAGTTTGTATATTAGAAGCGAGTTGCTGCGACTCATTTATTTCAATCCTGCTCAATTTGGACCCTTGAAGCAGATCAAATTTATTGGAGGATTATCATGGCATTCTAGAGGCTTGATGATTATTTGGGGGGAGTGTTGGACTGCATATATTTCTGCATTAACTACATCATTACAATCATCTGCATCATCATTTTACTCATTTTCATATTCAACTGAGCAATTTCTTTATCTTTGGCTTTCATAATTTGTCTTTGCATACGCCAAAGTGTAGTAGTATCGCGAAGGTGGGATTTTCTTCCCTTTCTTCTTCTTCTTCTTGTTGTTCCTCTCCTGAAGACTCAGAGGATGCTTCCTCTATTTGAACATTTTGTTGTTCTTCAGGTTGAGGGAATGCTTGTTGTCTGACTATGTTGATATTGGCGTAGATGGCTCAACTTGTTGTACCATATACACACTATTGTCGTTGCATCCTCCTCTTCTTCTTCATCCTCTTGGAATGATTGGCGTCTCCGATGGACTTTGATTCAAGTGTGGAATCAAATTTCTTCGATTAGAGCTTGATCAGTTAACCTCCTCTTGATGGGATGGTTGATTGGCGGCGGGATCCACGGAGGATTCTCCAAGGTGTCACCGTCATATTCTTTATCATTGGGGCCCTCTTTTTAGGCTCCCCATCGTTGATAGATTTGAGTTGATCTCGGAATTCACATGTCACATACCTTCTTTCAAGCAATTTCTTTTTGAGGCCTAGGCCTCCATATCTGCTTACCTTTCCACCGGGACCTTTGGTGGATTCCTGGACACGCGGTCCAAGTGTCACACTCCGATGCTCACCATGTGGGACATGGATTGGTGGCGTCGCATTGGAGTTATGGGATGAGGTCTCCTTGGAGGAGCGATCATCCTTGATAAGGACCTTGGTATTTTCTTTTCATCGGCCTCTCTCCTTGGCAACTTGGAGAACGATGCACTCGTGTAGATATAGTTTGGGTTTCCTCGAGGAGGAGGCTGGAACGACCGGGTCGGAAGGGCTTAATCGACCGAGGTATTGTTTTACCCACTTAAGGTTATCAAACCAGTTGTGGGTTGGAACACTCCTTGTTGGTTCCATTGATTGTGCGTAGTACAGGGATAAATGTTGAGCACGTAGCTCAAGATTTCTCTTTCTTCGTTGCCTCCGGCTAAGCTTACTTCCAGATGAAGAAGCTTCAGCATCGTGTCTCCCCGGGGTGAAGGGTTCAGCTGGTAGGATTGCATTATTCTGAGGGACTAGAGAGGGTCAGAGTGACAACCCTCTTTGATTGGTGTCTCAGGGGCGAGCCTCTCAAAGAAAGGCTTCTTTTGAAGTGACCCGGTAGGGGGCGACAGAGCCTTTTGAGATTCTTTGCACATGGCGCGGATGAGTTTATTGACAAGTTGAGGCTAACAACTTGCTCATTCGAATGTGGGAAATCCAATGATGGTAGCTCCGGTGCTTCGGCATTGATGGCGTTAAAAAGCGGATGTTGGCACCTTGAGTAACGATGCATATTTTAGTGCCATTAAGGTTTAAAGGTAAAATTAGCAATTAAAATAAGCTATCACCTTACTTCCAAAAATATGGATATGATAAGATAAAACATACTAAAGCATACTAAATAAAATCTCAAATGACTTAAGACTTTATATTTAGAAAACTTTAAGTTTCGCTTTAACTTATCATTTCCCATTTCATTTTTGTTTCTTTTTGATTCTTTTTTATACTCCACTTGCAATTATAACTTAGATTTGACTAGCCAAAGATGGAAGAAACCTATCCCGGTAGTGAAATCTGTGGGATCTGAAAATTCGCCACCGACCTCTTTCGAAAAATAAAAGAGAAAGAAAGAGTTGTTTAAGTGTCGGTGATAATTTCAGAAAGCAGATGAATAGTAGATAATACACTACCCAGAGATTTCATTCTCATTTGGTGAGAACTTTTATATCGGTTCGGGTTTCTATAGGCAAGCCCATAGTTAATTACCCCTCTCATTGAGAAGCACTTTCGATTAAGGCTAGTCGATGTCGTTAAATGAGTATATAATTCGAGTGGAGTTTAGAACTTATGAAATTTATTATTTTAATTTAAAACTTTTTGGGGGAGCGATGGCGATCAGATCCCATGGTTAGTCATCCGGTATCGTGGTCCAGTCCACTTAGTCGGAGGAGGTAGTCGATGACGGCCAGAAGGATCCTTGTCGCGACATGGGTTCGTCGTCCAAGGTGTCCTTGTAGACACAGGGTGGAGTTTGTCTAAGGGGACAAATATAAGTCAACCTTAGCTAACATAGGGCTTTTTTGCCCAACATTCTATTTCATTTCAGAGCAAAGCCGTTGGGAACATACAGTGCGTGGCCGTAATTTAGTGTGTCATATCTGAACCACGGTCGGAGGGCTCAGTGTAACCATTTATGTGGTGCCATATGCGCAAAACCATGGATAGAGGACACGGACGTCCTTTAGCTTTAGGAATATTTGAGTGTGAAGGTAGTTATGTATTTAATTTGACATTGGCTCTTTGTGAGCAAAAGTTTTCTTAATTTGTCAGACAATTGCGGAGGGGTGGATTATTTTTTAAGTTTTAATTTAAATAATTAATTTCATTTTTTTATTTATATTTTTTTTGTTATTTTCTTTGAATTTTGATCATTTTATGATTGATTTATATTTGAATATGTGATCATTTATCATTGAAATTTTAATTATAATTACCCTTCTCGATCATAGGGTTAATATCAATTGATAGACCTTACTCTACTCGATTTTCAGAGGATGGGTCTAAATTCATTATCTCGAAGTATAATCCTTCAAAACCTTGTCCACTCTAGTTTGAACATAGAGGATCGGGTTTGGGACTTTTCTTCACGAAATTTGAATTTTAGAAGCTATGTCGATTGATTCATATCTTGTATTATATGGCAGAATTAGCTTCTCGGATATTATTAATTTGAAATTCTTATAATATCAAATTTTTAGGTTTTGTTAACCCGGTCCGAAGACCAAGCGGGATATGTAACATCGTTCTTTTTTATTTTATATATTTACTCATGTGATTATGACATTTCAACATACATGTGAATATATGTTCTTTTAAAATGTTATATGGACATTAAATGTCTAGTTGAAATGTGATCAATTTCAAGTTTAGGTTTTTGAGATTTTTTGAGTTTTGTTAACTTGGGACGGTCAGAAGAAGCGGGATATAGCATCATCTTTTGTATTTGACTTGATTACTAAGCGTATTTTGTCTTTTTTTTTTGTTCACATTATGATATGTAACATGTCTTTTGTATTTGACTTGATTATATGCAAGCATGAGTTTTGATTTTTTAGGTTTTGTTAACTTGACATCAGAAGACAAAGATATGTACATATTTTATATTTGATTTAGCATAAGTTTTGATACATTGATTTTTAGGTTTTGTTAACGGGACCGGTCGAAGACAAAGAGATTATGTAACATATTCTTTTTATTTTTAACTTGTATATATTGACACTTCAAATACATCGTATATGTTCTTTTAAAATATTATGGACATTAAATGTCTAGTTGAAATATATGGTTTTAATTTGCAAGTTTAGATTTTGATGACATTTTGGGTTTGTTAGCTTGAGAGTCAAGACCAACCGATGTATAGCATCTTTGGGCCAAACTTTATGTCACAAATGAAATTATAAAATGAAATAAATTATGTTGGCCATTTGATTAAATGTAAAGGCAATTGGCCTAGAATGAATTTAGACACTTGATTTGCTAAAATCTCTCCTTATGTAACAAATTAGCAAAGAAGAGGGCTGAAATAAATCATTTTGAGGCCCATATGATCAAGTATAGGTAATGGGCAAATGAATTTAGGCATTTGATTGTAAAATTCTCTCCTTATGTAATAAATCCAAAGAAGAGTGAAATAAATCATTTTGAAGGCTCATATGATCAAATATAAAGTAGTGATAGAATGAATTTACTTGATTTGCTAAAACCCTTTCTTTATGTGACAAATCAGCATAAAGGGAATAAATCATTTTGAAGGCCCTATGATCAATATAAAGTGATGGTCCTAGAATGAATTTAGGCACATTTGGGTTAAACCCTTCTTTATGTGACAAATCACAAACATAGGGGATGAAATAAATCATTTTGAAGGCCCATATGATCAATATAAAGTGATGGGAGAATGAATTTAGGCATTTGATTTGGGCTAAAATCCTTTCTTTATGTGATCAATCATAAGCTGAAATAAATCATTTTTGAAGGTATATGATCAAATATAAAGTAATGCTAAAATGAATTTAGGAATTTGATTTGGGCTAAAATCTCAACTGTGCAATAGAAACATAAATGAAATAAATCATTTTGAAGGCCCATATGATCAATCACCAGCCCATTTTTTGATAAGGGGAAGGAGAAGACAAGATATGAGTAGATGTCATGTCATTTAAGAGAGCAAGTGGGTTAATTAAAATCCATCCTTCATGCAATAGCAAGTGGGGGACAAATACTCATTAAATTTATTAAGAAGATATGGCAAAGAGTTTATTTTCCCTTTAGGAAGTGATAAAGATACAGCATACATGTCCATGCATGTGCATGCGATATGACAAATGGCATTAAACTAGATGATTTCCTTGCATGTAATTTATGTGAGGCAACTGTAATGATGCTATAAGAATAGATGATAAGAGGAGAGCTAGGGAGGCTATAAATAAGAGGGAATTTCCCTTTCACAAAATACCACACTTCTACTCTCCTTTCTCCATTATACCACAAGTTTAAGTTCTTTCAATCTTACAAGAAAAGGGTTAAGTTGTCCACATATACTGAGTTTCTTTTCTAACTCAACCATTTTTTTTTATATCTTCTTGATATATGTCATGTCATAGATTTAATTTATTTCATATGTATTTGCTTCAAGTATTCACTATGTCTCATGTATGTATGTAAATCATGGTGGGAAATGAGTAAAGTAGGGGAGGTATTTATGTTTGAGCATATGTCAATGTGTATTACATAACATGTCAAGCTAGATAGAATCCTAGGTGAGCATTATACATGTCATAATGGCCAAATAAGAAAATAGCTGATATAGAAATTCAACACATAAGTATTCACATTTGAGATAAAGAAAATTTTAAATAAACATATACTTAAGCATTTCATCATTTCTTTTTTTATCATTTTTTAAAGAAAATTTTGGACCTCGTCATCCCATAGTACTTGAGGAGGTCTTCCGAAAGGCGTGTATAGTAGTGTCATGAGACCGACCATTTGCCCATCATGCGAAAGCGTGTATGGGTTAGCATAATAATAAAGTTTCCACCATGTTGGAAAAACATAAGTAGGTACTTATAGTAATAAATTTAAATCTTGCATTTGCATAATAATAAAAAAAGTTGCTTGCATATATTTAATTAAGAGCAAAATAATCAAAATTTAATGACTCCGGCTCTCCCCACATGTGGGGGTTGCCATGAGAGCGGGCACCACTTCCATGCGAAAGGCATATATGGGTGTATGTCGTGAGAGACCTACAAATTTTGATAGCATAGATTTTCCATGTTGGAGAACATGGTAGGTATATAATAAATTTAAAAGCATTTGCATATAAACAAAAAAATTGCTTGCATGTATATTTGATTAGATAATAATCAAAATTTATACATCTCCGCTCTCCCCACATGTGGGGTTGCCATGAACACCATATCAAGAAAGGCATGGGTGTATGTGAGACACTAAATTGATAGCATATTTTCCTACCATGTTGGAGAAATGGTACTTAGTAATAAATTTAAAGCTTGCATTGGCATGTGAACATGTTTGCGTATATACTTAAACAAGACAGCATTTGTTGAGCATTGCATTGGAACCAAAGTAAGTTCATAAAATCAATATGTATATTGAACATTTGCTGAAAATATATGAAAATCTGAAATTAATCTTAAAAATGAATCTCCCTTCACATTTTGATTTTCATAACATCAACTAGTCATGCAATGAAGTAAGGTAACCCTTCCTTTCAATTTTAGATTTCAGCATATAGGTGAAAGAATATAGAATCTCCCATGTGGTCTTAGGATCTATGTCACATAACACTTCAAATCCACTTTCAGATTTTAGCATGAAATTGAAAGATTTCAACACTTATATGAAGAGGCGATATATATATAATTCCCTTCATAGAAATCATTGAGCAAAGTAGAAGCATGAAATTCATAGGAAAGCATCATATCTCATCAAACACCAAACTAATTTATTTTCCTTAGATAAGAAAGTTTAGCAAGCCTTATAATCATCAAATAACATATCTGATTTCTTAGATGAAAATATTTTCAGCAAGCATCTTACCTATTAAATAACAAAATGATTGATTCCCCTTAGGAAAATATTTTTTCAAGCATTCCCTTTAGAAAAGCAAATCAATGGGTTTTCCTTAGGTAACAAAAGTTTCAACAATTCAAAGAGGCAAATATAAATCATGCTTTTACTCATGATAGTTGTTTGAAAATAATGTTTGACTTTGCAAATCATAGAATGAAACAATTAATTTCATTTAGATATAAATCTGAATTTTCAATCCAACAAAGATATTTGCTTGCATAATATCATGATTTAGCTAATACATTCCAGACATTCAAATGGTAGAGAAAAGCCAAATAGAACAATCTCATGGAATCACAACCCCACCTTATCATTCCAAGCCAACATCAACATAGGATTAAACCCAAGAGTAATACAAATATCTTTGCTCTCTTTTCCTTCTTCCCCAAATCAATAGAAAGAAACAAGCATATCAATGACCAAACTAAGCTTTCAAAGATGACATCATAAAATTTAATGAGATTAATTTCAATATCACAACATGCTTTCATAATTCAAGAGCAAGAAAAGGTATAGAACAATGTATCTTGCATGATTCCAACCTCAAAATACTCATGGACAAACATATTAACTTTGATATCATATAAAAGAGTTTGATTTTGCAAAACATAGATTTGTAAGTGTGATAACTCCTTTGAGATTTTCAGCTCTAGCTTTACTAGAAAGATCGCAATAGAACCTCTCCTCTCGTAGGAAAGGCAAAATGAAGGAGACTAGCAAACAAAGCGACAAGCATGCCTACTATCCTTCGTGCATCTAACAAGGAAGAGACGGACGAGAGGAAAAGAGGAACCAAGCAAGGCAATGAGCTCCTCGGCTCTTAATTTCAGCAAAGTGAAATCTTATAGCGTAAATCCAACATATCACACAGGAGGAGGAGAGCCTCAGAGGTCAGTGGAGAGAGGGGAAGGAAAGGAGGAGGAAGCAAAGCGAATGAGCTCCAATCAAAAGGAGGAAAGCAAGCGAAAGCTTGTAGCATAAATCAATCACCTTAATTTCCTCTTGCAAACCCAAAATAAATCCAACCATAAAACACAAATGGAAGAGGAAAGCAATCTTCATTTCCTTCAAGAGAAACCCACATAACAAAATATAACTTAAGAAAGAAACAACCTAGGGGTTTGGTTGGAAGAGGAATTAGGAAGGATCGAGTCCTCTGTTTGCTCAGCTAGATTCTGCTTGAACCGAGAGGAAAGAGCTCTGCAGGGGAGCCAGAGGGAGGATCGTCGTCAGCAGTGAAACGAGAGAGAGGAAAATCGTGCCTAGAGCTTGATCAACCGATAGCGAAAGAGGAATCGAGAGAGAGGAGAAGTAGGAAAAATGAGAGAGGATCAGAGAGGAGAATGCCGAATGAGAGTGAGCTTCAACCGAGAGAGGGAAATGTCGTGAGTGAGGGTCAACGTATTCCTTTCGGCTTTAGACAGTGCTCTTTCATTATACGATCAATAGAACTGGTGAGTCATTTCACTAGCTAAGTGGGCGGCAGAGGTTAGGTAGGGATATCAGGGTTAAGAGATTAGGCTAATTGCAAACCAGTTTAATAATTAAGATAATTAGCCCTAATCACATAAATTTTATAATCATAATAATAAACCCTAATATGGGTGTCAATTTTGTGTTATTGTGTGTCAAACGCACGCGCGATCAATTTGTGATCGTAACAACGTCGGCGTGAAAGTGAAATTAAATTGAATGCGGCACCTCAATTGTCCAGCGCACTTTGTTGAATCGATCGCGAAAGGCGTTGTTTGATAGAATTCGACGTTTGACAACGCGATCAATTTAAAAGCGGAGGTCGTTGGACGTCGTTGGCTTCGACGATATCTAATTTCATTAAAATTAATTTTAATTTTTTGGACGATAATATTGATATTTTTTTTAATTAATTTTGATGCTTTTGGCTTGAATTTTCGAATCAATTTGAACAATGATTCGATCGCGATTAGGGATTTTAAACTACATGTCATTTATTTAAGTTTAAATGTAGTTATAAGGCAGTGGTTTAGACATTAATTGAACGAAAATAATTATTGTCTTCTAATTTATTCATTATTTCTAACAATAGTTATTTAATCTATCTTTATTTTGTGAAACCATCATAATTTTGTTTTTATTAAATCTCAGGGTCCAAAATAAATTGAGAAATTAGGAAGCAAGTACTTGTCGCTATTGTAGTTAATCCACATCTAAAATATAGTAATTACACACGCGCGCGCGCACACACACACATAATAATAATAATAAATTTACATTTAAAATAAGAAAAATTTACATACATAGCACAAAATTCTTATGCATTTATATAACTAACACCTAAAGTTTGATATGTACAAATATTGTATCTTTTTATGCTTGAAAAAGACATATTGCACTTTAAAAAAATTAATAAAAAATATTATTTTTATGAAATATTAAAGATTTAGGTGATATATATAAATATGAAAATTTAGATATTAGATATGTAAATATATAAGAATTATATATTAGGTATATAAATGCTCCCTTAAAATAAACCTCTTTTCCTCCGCTATGCAAACATAAAGTAATTTTATTTTAATTGTGAATTTATTTAAGAAGTGGAGCCTTTTTACTCTTTAAGAAATTGAAATTTTATTTTCAGGGGATTTGGACCCACCAATCTCATTAAAACCAAGTTACCTTGTTAAGCAAAGCTTTATTTTTTTTACAAATAATATTTTAAATTAAATCTACAATTTTTTTATAAACAGCACCCAAATAATGCATGTGCTGTGGATCCAAACATCACATCCTCTCTATATAACAAATTGGCCGGACAATAAATTAATTAATCACTTGACATAAATATATGTAAGCTGCAAATTTAATATAACTAGGGAAACAATCCTTCAACACATCGTTACTGCCTGCCTATACGATTAATTTCTCAAGATGACAGCAGCTTGAGGTCGGCACAACTCGAGGCACTAAATCATAGGAAAATGCTAAAAGAGTAAAACAAGTGGATATTTTTATTCTAACTACAACTTTCGTATCACCTTATAGGCGATATCATACACACATATAATAGCTATCAGCTGAGCCTTCAATCCCTTTTCTTGTTTAACAGAGACACTTGTGTAGGAATTCGGCTAATGATCAGCAGCTGCGGCCTTCTTGCACGCCAGAGCACCGGCCGAGCTGGTTATGATTCCAACCAGAGAGGAAGATCTAGCTGCCAAACTCGATGCTTTGGCATAGCTCGACGAGGCTCCGGCACCTGAAGGGGTGAAGAAGGCTCCATTCATCATCAAATCACCCTCTGATCTCCAGTTCCAGTTCTTCCACTCATTCATTGGCGCGTCCTCTCGCTTCGTCACCTGTATCACTCAGCAATTCACTCAAATTAACACCGTGACCAAGCAGCTAATTAATCAATGCTGATTACATGCCATTTATGATGTTCGTTGCAGACATTTATTTCTTCGAAGTAATTAGCTAAAATTTTAAAAGTTGAGGGGCCGTTTATTAAATAAATAATATCGTTTTAGCACAAGCATCAAAGATGCGGAAAAGTATGTCTCACAGGGAAAAAAATAATAATGAAGGAAAAGCAAAATCATTTTATTTTCCCAAAGATGATAACGAGAGATTCGAACAGTAGCACTAAGGTACCGAATTTTTGGAAGCCCCGCCATGCGCATTCCTTCAATAGCTTCATTAAATTAGCAGGTGAGACTTTTGACTTTCAGCGATCATAGTTCTCCAAGAGACAAATCTACCACTCAACTTTTCTTCCTAATTTAAATATGTCAAACTAGAAAATATACAATGAATAATATTATAATATTTTTTTTTTTGTTATCAAGAGCAAACCATTTGTTCGATCGTTGAATTTAGAAAACTATAATCACATTGTTTACTTCCAAGCAGTATGACAAAAGAATATGAAACAAAAGCGACATTTCAACCGACGATAGCAAAGAAAGCATTATTTTCTTCACATTTAAAGGAGTACAAATAAGTAGAAAGTGGGTACCAAAATGCAAAGCGATGCTCACCTCCTTGCTGAAACGGTCGTCCGGCGCGAGGAACCTATTTCCCTGGCTGTTAATCGTCGGCGCCGCGCTTCCTCCAATTGCGTACATTTCCCAGTGCGTATAGTCGTTGTTCACCACATGAAAATATCCAAGCCTGCACCTGCTCGATCACATCAACTCTTTCCAGTTATAACCACCACAATCCTCCCACCAAAATTAGCTGAAGCAACGTGCTAATTAAGGACAGCTATATGAATATTTCATTTTAACTTCATTGTATGTAATAAAATTATTATTTTTTATCATAAAAATAAGGACATCTCTATAATTCGATACATAAGCTTACGGGAACATACAGATTTATGAACGTTCAAGATAAAAAAAGAAAGTAATCATATTTTCTTGTAACTCATAATTTTATTCGAGAATAAAAATTCCCTTACAAAATTGTCCTTTTCACCCCCATCCAAGAGAAACGACACTTTCTGTAAATTATATTCAATAAAATAGATAATATTGGTCCACAACTTTCTTTACTTATATGGGATGCCATTTAATCGACAAATGAGTTAAAATATGCTGAATTTATAAGTGTGAAAAGTATTCGTCCTTTCTTTTTCACTAAAATCAACTCATTGTAAATATTATCTTTATGATATATTTAAAAAAAAAAAAAAGAAACATTATTGGCAAACTAACTTCTCAGACATCGCATTACTTTTACATATGCTGTGCAGCAGGATGCTGTTGATTTAATCGAATCAATCACATATAATTCATTTTGAGTGTCTTTCAATTCCAGCTGTACAAAATGTATTTCATGACTGGAATCAATCAAATGCGATTACATAACAGCAATGTCTCAAACTCTTAACAGTAAGCCAGTAAATATAGATGATTCTAATCTGTTATATCACATATGATTAATAAATTATTAAAAATATATTTATTTAATACATTTATGTGAAACATTAATCGTTAACAACAAAAAAAAGGTAATAATTGAAAGGAGAAAGCAGAAACAACAATGGCTAATTAAGCAAGGGATTAAACAGGGGAGAGACAAACCTCGGCATCCTCTGAACCAATCCTTCTCCAAAGTGGTTAAAAGCAATAGTAACCTGCATGTTCTTATCCACCAGCATCTCATCACTGTGTCCAAGCAGCATCACCTTATCATGATGAGTCATATAATTGTTCGAAATGGTGATCGCCGTCGAACCCCGAATGGCATCGACAAGCCCATCTCGGCAATTCGAGAGCGTACAATGATCAACCCAAACATAACTTCCGCCAAATATGGAGACGCCGTCGCCATCCGACAGCGTTCGCCATCCATAATGCCCCGGCGAGTCACGCACGTAAGCATTTCCCCCCTGCTTACAGTCGTGTATGTATAGGCCATGGATGATGATGTGGCTGACGTATTGCACGGTGATGCAGGGCCCACCGGCAATGTGGACGCTGACGCCGCGGCCGTCGAGGGTCTTGTAGGAGTTCATCATGAGCTCCTCCTTGAGCTGGATGACCATATCGTGCTGGAACACGATCCAGAGTGGTTCGTTTTGGATGACGCCGTAGCGGAGCGTGCCTGGTTTGGGGTTCACGGGATCGTCGTCTCCGCTGTCGGTTACAACATAAGTGGCGCCGCCTTTGCCTCCAAGGGCGTTGCGACCGAAGCCAATTGCGCAGTCGGCGAGCCGCTGACGATTAGCCTCCCAGTTGGGGTCGCAGCGCCAACAATCATCAATTGGGTTGCCGGTTCCGCAAGAGAGATAGCCTAACCGCCGACGGGAGACATTGATGCTCCTGCCAAGGTAAATGCATGGATGATTAACAGCTCGATCATTTAAAATAAGTTAATTTCTTCTTGTCAAATCATAGTTTTATGAAACAATCATGAAATTGATTTCTAAGATTTTATTTTTTCAAATCAATTTTGACGACCGACAAATTCAACAGGATTCTGATGTCAAAGAAAATAGCAACAATTCAAAAAAAAATTATATTTAAAATCTATTAACATTAACTTTTAATTAAACGAGTTAATAAAATATTCTTTTCAAAAAAAAAAGTGCACTTTCCTTTCTCTTTCACCAAGTTGATTGATCTATTTAATTAAGTGGCCACTAATTATTTTTTTTATGCAGATCGTTTTTAGTGTACCAGCACTCGTTTGATAAGATAATGGTGGAAGGGCATGAAGATAAATAAAAAATATTTATCTCAAATACTTTAGGAGATGGATTCACATAAAATTTAATGTTTATAATGTATTGGAATACAGCTCATAAAATGATATAAAGAGAATTCGAAAATTGTTTAGAAATCTGCCAATGAGTCAATAATTATCATCAAGTAAGAGGGATAAAACAATTGGGTCCTAATACTGCAGTTATGAAATTTATGAGCTGAAAATTAACAGAGACTGTGTAATGGTTTGTATTGCTGATAATTCTGTGAGCTGTGTGAACTTCCTCAACTACAAGCTCGGGGTCGGGGACTGCTGCTGTAGAAGACGATGGAGGAGTGCGAGGGGTTGCAATGGTTGAAACGAGGAAGAATGTGGGCAGGAAGAAGAAGAAGAAGAAGAATATTTTGGCTGCCATCTACTTAATCTTCCTATTTTCCTCCTCTCTGTGTTTATGCTTAGAGAAGAAGAGGAGGTTTGGGTAAGTGAGGAAGGGAGTGTGGGTTTAAATAGGTGGGAATAGTGAGGGAGATTAGAGAATTTATTCGGTGGGTTTATAATAATTTGATTTTTTTTTTGTCAGCATATATTTTTTAAAATTTTACGCATTGTTGCTAAAAAAACTGCATTTCTACAATATGGCATGCGGAGAGGAATTTGTTTCAACCGTCTTGTCCTTATTCTTTAAATGTTTTTCAAAATATTAATACCAAACGAATATTAAAACACATTCACAAAATTACAGTTTCATAAATTGAAGATATAGAATATGTTTCCGAAAAAAGATAAAGAAAATGGACCACTATAACTTAATAATGAAAAAAATCAAGACACTATTTATAACCATTAAGAAAAACCTCTTTTATTACCGGACATTAATTTTCATCTGAAAAATAATTATATACAATTTTTTTTTTTTTTACGGGCAAATGACAATAAACATCTTATAACTTGATCTAAGAATCTTTTGAGAAAAAACAGTTTTAAATTATATCAAATAAATTGCTTAAGATATCTTAATTAAAAAAAAAACTCTCCTTAGTTATTCTTCCTCCAAAAAGGTCGTCTAGTGCAATTGCGTGAATTGGAAATTTTGACAAGATCACATGAGATGGTTGAGGCCGTTAAGTCAGGGGAGGAAAGAGTTAAAAAGTCCCCTATTTCCAAATTTAAGGCAATGATAGGGCTACTTACCCAACACCCCCTGGCCCGGATAATAGGAAAAGAGGATTTGCCCCACATCTTCTATTATTCTAATGACTTCAAAATGCATAAATTTTTTCGGCATTGTCACAATAGTGTAGTTGCTTAGTTCAAAATGGAAAGCAGAGCAGCAAGTTGTTCTGCAGAGCCTTCTTTATACTAATATTAAATAGTCATGTTCTAATTGAACTTAACGAAGGCATTCAAACTGGAAGTTGCACCTTATAAGTCATTGAGACGACTAATGAGGCATGGAGCTTTAGCCTTTTGCATGCTTATGGTCTTTGTTATAACAGTAGGGAGTGCAGTACTTGAATAGGGCTTAGTGGCTATCATCAGTAAGAAGTAGAAAAAAAAAATCAGCAATGGTAGCGTGCAATTAGTGATCATCCACTGCTTCCTAAAGAGGCTTCGGTGTGTTGATTGATGTGCGTCTACATGTGATTAGATTCTTGAAAGTCTTCAACATGATAACTGCTTACATATTGTTGGCCATAATTCAGAAAGCTGCCTTTTTTATTGTTAGATTTTGTCATATTATTTGATGCATTGGTGATCAATGATATCCATTAAAGATGGCTTGCTTGGCTTTTGTTTGCTCACTCATCATATTGTTCTATTGTGACTGTTGATGGAGCACTGATTAATATTTGTGTTGTATGATTTGTTTGTGTTTCATCAATTGGAAACACCATGAGTTTACTCGCCTAACTACAAAGTTGAATATCAACACAATTCGAAGTGTGAATTCATGGTGTTGGAAGCTTGATTGCTTGGGAGATCCATAAATTAGTCAATAAAGAGGGTGTGGGGATTGTTGTTTTGAATCTATTATTAATATGTATCATTGTATCAAACTCCATCTAGATGAGTCCATGTATGTGCCTAGAGGTGTTAATATTAGACCCAACACAAAAATTTAACTTAAATCTGATACGAAAAATTCTAGTTTGAGTCAACCCATGTAAATTTTGGGTCATATTCCAACAGCTTAAATGGATTGAACAAAATTGGATAGGCCAAGTGATGTCAGGCTCTTGTCACCCCTAGAATAATGATTTAATAATTTTTTTTAATAAAACTATATTAAAGTATAATTTTATTTTTAGTTCTATCTGAATAGAGTAATCATATTGCTTTCCAATTGATTTATGCTAATTCATCATAATTTAAATATTTTTAGTATTATGGTGTCTAATCAAGTCCATGTTTGATTAAGGCAAATTAATGTTGAGATTTTTTGATATATTTAGTAACTATATTGGGTTAAGGCTGACTACTTTTATTTGTGATAATACTTGAGTCAGATCTAAACCTAATTTGTTAACCTAAATTAGTACTCTTACATGTGCTCTTCCTAAAATCCAACACATTAGGGTTATAACTGTCTTTGGGCCCACAAATTGGATCAAAGGATGCTAGGGTGATACCTCTAAAGAAAGGAAAAATTGAATAGCACAATGGCCATGAAGGATAACCTCATATTTAGGAAGATTAATAACCAAAACTGAGAGTGGCAACGAACTAATCAATAATTGATTAGTAGAACAAGTGCTCTATAGCATGTATGCTTGACCACCATTGATAGTCTTTCTAAAGATAAATAACTAATGTTGAGTCAATCCAATTCACTTATTATAGATCATGGCTTAAATAACTAATTTAAGCACCTTGTTCACTTTTGACTTTGTATATATTTAGTTGTCATCACCAGTATACACTGATATATATTCAAGATAAGGATCGAGTAGCTAAAACAACCCTATGCTATAAGTTATTAAATTGAATTGGTTGGATCAAAGTTTATATTTATTTTACGAAAGAGAAAGAAGGATGAGGTTATAAGTTAATTTGCTCCTTGATAGAGAACAAAGTATAACCCGTAAGAAGATTAAGAAAATAAATGGCATATAAAAGATATCATATGAACTATTTACATGGTTCAACTTAAAATCTTACATCCACTATCGAGATCAGAAGAAGAATTCAATATTCTTTGGAAAAAAATACAAGCTCTTGTCTATTTAGTTTTCAATCTTTCTAGGTTATAAAAATTAGTTTCAACAAACATGCAAATAAAAAAAATCTCTTCGAAGAGTAAATAGAGGGTATTTGTAGTGAACTATCAATTAAATGTGAAGCTATGGTGGAAAGGGACATGTAGAATAAGAGAAAATGAGTCTAGTAGCAATACAAGATGTAGTTTATATGACATAACTTAAATGGTTAGGTACTAGATACTATCCATTAGTCAATTAGATGATTTGTTGAGAGTCAATGCTAAGAACATGGAGATATGGCAAAGGAACATTTCAAAGTGATGAAGGGTATTCTTAGAATAGCAATTTCTTAGCATGGTCATTTGTCATGTCATATCATCAAAGAGCTTCAAACAAGTAATGATAATTGTAGACATCTTAGGGCAAGGAGAGGTATTTTTTTGGGTTTGAAGAGAGTGTTGTAGTTGGGATAGACAGGGATGTTAGTGTAATTCATATAGGGAGGTCTTAAACAATCAAGTTAGCTTAAAAGGAGTAAATCAAAGTGACAAATATTAGGTTGGTTAGATAATGTTGACCCCATAAGCTTATATAACACATATGACTCACTATTAATTTGATGGTAATAAATCTTGCATTATGACATTTATTAATTTATCTTTAAGTCAATTTATAGCAATTATGAAGATAATGAGTATTTTACTAAGCTACTTGGAGCTTTGGTCACTTGAAGATAAGTTTAGGATATTCATTGAAATTCATTTTTAAAGGTAAAGTAAAGATACAAGGTGAAATTATCTTAATGAGTTTGTTGTTCACTCTATTTGTATAATATAATTTGATTGTGCCACTTAATGAAATTATGAATCTTTGAGATAAGGTTATAAGCTACGATTAAGATCTCTCTTTCTAGCTTACTAACCAATCAATTTTGAGTTTTGATTTGCTACTTCTAATTTAGAAAAAGTTTTATATTAACTTATGAAACAACTTTTTAACTTAATGGCATCTTCATTAAAATATTTTCTTAATGGTGTTAACATGAAAAGATTGGTTAGATGGTGTTTGACAACATAAGTGTATAAAACATGTGATTCACTATTAATTTGATAGCAATAGATCTTGTATTATACATCTAGTGGTTTATCTTTAAGTCAATTTATAGCTATAAAGATGAAGGATAATCTATTAAGCTAATTGGAGCTTTGATCACTTGAAGATAAGTTCTAGATGTTCCTTGAAACTCATTTTTTGAAGGTAAAGTAAAGACACAAGGTGAAATTAGCTTAATGAGTGTGTTGTTCACTATATCTTTATAATATATTCTTGTTGTAGCATTTTCACGAAACTCTATATCTTTGAGACAAGGTTAAAAGCTTGTGCGACCTCTCTTTCTAGCTTATTAACATCTAAATATTGAGTTTTGGTACACCACTTCTAGAAAAAATTTATATTAACTTATGCAACGGTCTTTTAATTTATTGGCATCTTCTTTAAAATATTTTCTTGATGGTGTTAACATGAAAAATTGATTGTTAATGAAAAATAATAATATTTTGTAATGATATATTAAGACCTTTATTAGCATATTATTAGTTTTCAAGACTTTTTTAATGCATTGAGTTGATAGTTAGGTTGGTGTCTAATCTAATTCAAGTGGGCCAGCAATAACTCTAAATTACACACACACACATTTGGGTATAAGTGAGTCAAGTTGGCTTTGCGACTGTCAAAATAAACTCAAAAAAATTTTGAACTCGAAGTTCGAATGGTTTGGCAGCCTATAAACTTTCACTTCATTTTATAATAGAAATTGTAATTATCATATATCGCTATCGGTTGATAATTTATCGCCTTTTAAACGACATTCTTGACTTTCTTTAAATTGAGTCGATCAGCTAATAATTGAGCTCGAGTCGAGTCAACAAGGATTAAAACAATTCGATTAAATCAAAATTAGACTCTCATTTACACTCTAATATACACAAACTTACTTATAGTGAACCATTTTCAAGTCTGAACACAACGATTTCTATTCGATTAACCTTCTTGCTAATAGTTACTAATAAAATTATCCGTTTCAGTTGACTATTGATAGTGTAGCTTTAATTTTGGAATTCTTTTTATCAAACAGAAAACCCACGAGAGTCCGTGACTCAATCCGTCTATTACGGGACGCAATGTTTGACAACCGACACTGCGCAATTCGTTAGCAATCATCACGATACGTACGAGCTGTCTCATGGGGACACCCTTAAATTTTGGATGATATCGACAGATTTTTGGCACAATGGCCCTCACACTTTTCAAATTTATACGGATGCCTCCCATTGCTTTCACACACACCTGGGTTATCAAAACAAGCTAGTTCTCTTTTATTAATTCTAGTTAATTTTACTTTAAGTTTCACATTCATCCATATGAGGTTTCTTTTTTGCTCCTACCAGAAATTTCTGTCTGATATTTCAAATAAATTGATTTTAGCCTTTCAACATAATCAAATTTGACTTTTTTTTAATCTTATCAGAAATTCCTTTATGATGCCTCAACTTCATTTTGAATTAATTAGATGTTGGAAATGATATTTACAATAATGAATTTTAAAAATATAATTTAATATTAATTTAGTGCAATAAGTTTCCCACTAACTTGTGAACAAGTGTTTAACATTTCAAGAAATAACTGTAAACATAGAAACGTTTCAGATGACATTTTAAGTAACAAAAATTAAATTTAAATAACGCTTCAGTTATTGTTCAAGAAATGACAAAATTAAATTTCGAATTCATGAATTTCGTGTAAATGTAAGCCTTTCCGAGATTTACTTGAAGTCTTCAATTTAGTTTCCCGGTGAAAATATTAAAAGCTGGTGACATTTTATAGGAGAAATAGAATGGAAAATAAATATGACATTTGATATTTTGATGTTAGGTCTTAAAAATTAAATTTTCTTTTCTATCCTTAATTATAATCTGGTTTTATTATGGTCTTTCTTCTTTGCTCTTAAATTGGCCTTAATTGCATCTATTCTTCTTGAAAACAGCAAATATTGAATCTAAAATTTTGCATGGTTTTTTTTTTCCAGTATTCAGTTTTTTTATCTTTAGCCTTAATTGAAACTTAATAGCGTTTATTTATTTATTGAAATCAAATATATATATAATCTAAATTGCTAATATAATTCTTAATTATGATATGATTGCATTTACTCATATATTAATCTGAAAAAAATAGAAATTTAAAACGGTTTTTTTTTAAATGAAAAACAATTATTCTTATCTACCACGTGCTAATAAATGATATATATATATATATATATATATATATATATATATATATATATATATATATATATATATATATATATATATATATATATATATATATACATTTTGCCCTATTTTATCATCAGGTTTATCCTTATTAGGCGGTGTAAACAAGCGGAACTCTTATTCGTATTCGTCTTATTTTCAAAATGGTTTGAAATTTTATTATTCGTGTTGCGAATTGATCGAATAATATCAATAAGCACGAACATATTCATATTATTCAAAATAGTTTTAAATTTTATTGTTATGTTCGATTGATAAATCGTTAAATTCTCGAAATATAATAATCCGAAAAATTTGTATGAAGGAGGATTGAGCGTCTTTTTTATAACAAAAATTTTAGCAGATATGCTTAAGCTATTATATATATATATATATATATATATATATATATATATATATCATCGAGAAATGAAAGATTTTTCATATTCGCTTATTTATAAATCAAGCAAATATTTGTTCGTGTTTATTTAGTTAATGAGCAGAAAAGTGCATTGAATAATAAACTTTTTTGACAAACCTAATCTTATTTACCATATAGTATTAGCGATTTAATTTTACATTTGATCAATGATTTATCAGATCCGACAAAGTTAATTATATTTTCGATCAATCAAAAATAATTTATAATTCTTGATTAAAACTTAATAGCGTTTATTTATTTATTGAAACTAAAGATATATATAATCTAAATTGCTAATATAATTCTTAATTATAATCTGATTGTATTTACTCATATATTAATCTGAAAAATATAATTCAAAACAGTTTTTTTAAATGTAAATTAATTATTCTTATCTACCACGTTATATATATATATATATATATATATATATATATATATATATATATATATATATATATATATATATATATATATATATATATATATATATATATTCATTTTACTTTTTTTTTCTTAATGCATTTTGCCCTATTTTATCGTCGGATTTATCCTTGTTTATCATATAGTATTAGCGATTTAATTTTACATTTGATCGGTGATTTATCAGATCCTACAAAGTTAATTATATTTTCGATCGATCAAAATAATTTATAATTCTTAGTTAAACTTAATAGCGTTTATTTATCTATTGAAATTAAAATATATATAATCTAAATTGCTAATATAATTCTTAATTATAATCTGATTGCATTTACTCATATATTAATCTGAAAACATAGAAATTTAAAACGGTTTTTTTAAAAAAAAGTAAATCAATTATTCTTAACTACCACTCGCTAATAAATGGTATATATATATATATAATTATAATTATAATCTGATTGCATTTACTCATATCAATCTGAAAAAAAATAGAAATTTAAAACGGTTTTCTTAAAAAATATATATCAATTATTATTATCATGCTAATAAATGGTAAGTTTCTATCTATAATTATATATATTTACATCACAAAGAAGGTTCATTTCTAATTACTTTTCTTTTGTCGTTATCGCCCGCAATCAATTTTAGAGAATAGTTAGCGGTTAATGTCTTATATTTTATTCCATCTTATATTTATTTATGTTTATTATTTAGTATCTATAAACAAAATTTAAATATTTTCATATTGAAAAGAATCAATCAAATACGGTATGATAACGAAGAAACAAAATTTTCTATTAGTTGAAGGGAAAGAGATAGATTTAGTGAGTTTGTTGATTCCTATTTTTAAGAAAAAATGCTGCACAAGAGTGTGCAAAATATAGAAGAATTAAGTTAATGTGTTATATATTAAAATTATGAGAATAACTGAGCATAGCTTATGATGTGATACAATTATTTCTCAAAATTAGTTTGGTTTCATGCCATGTAGGTCTACTATGGATGCTATACATTTGTTGATAGGTCTGATAGAGAAATATAGAGAGAGCAAGGAGGATTTGCTTATGATATTTATTGATTTGGAGAAAGAATATGATAAAGTTCTAATAGAAGTGCTTTGGAGAATACTAGAAATGAAAGAAGTTAATATTTATTTTATCCAAATCCATTAAGGATATGCATACTAGAACTCTTACTTGTGTCCAAACATAAGAAATATTGACAAAATATTTTTCTATTTTAGTTGGATTACATTGAGGATCAACTTTAAGTCCATATCTTTTTTTTGCTTTATTTATGGATGTTCTCACTACACATTTATAAGAGGATGTACTTTAGTGTATGCTTTTTGTTGATGACATTCTTCTTGTTGATAAGACTTAAGAGGGAGTTCAAGAAAAATTGAATTGTGGAGGTTAATCTTAGAGTTTAAAATTTTTCGTTTAAGTGATCTAAAATTGAATATATTGAGTGTAATTTTAGTTGTAGAAGATCTAGTGGTGGAGTTGTGACATTGGGTGATCAAGTCATTAAAAAGAGTGAACAGTTTACATATATTGGGTCAATTGTTCAAAATGACAGTGAAATAGATGGGGATGTTATTAGTAGAATTTAAGTTGGAAGGTTGAAGTGAAGGAATGCATCGGCTTTGTTGTAATAGAAAAGTACCGCTTAGCTTAAGAAAAATTTTATAAGATTGTGGTAAAACCTACAATGATTTATGACACAGAATATTGGCCGATAAAATAGAAGCATAAGATAAAGTTAAGTGTTGTAGAGATGAGGATGCTCACATGGATGAGTGGCTTTACTCTTAGATATAAAATGCAAAATAAATATATACGTGATAAGATTGGAGTAGCTCCAGTGGTGGCTAAGATTAGAGAGAGTGGCTTTAGATGGTTTGGTCACATAAAGCATCGGCAGTCAGATTACCTAGCTAGGAGTGTAGATGCATTATATTTGTCTTATATTAAGAAATGTAGAGGTAGACCTAAAAAGACTTGGTTATGATGCATAAAAAATGATTGTAGTTTATTAGAATCAAAGAAAAAATTGATACTTAATAGGACACGATGGAGAAAAAGGATTCATATAGCAGACCCCATGTAGTAGGACCAAGGCTTGTTGTTGTTGTATTGATGTCGTTATTTGTTTTGGTAAAAACTATTGATTTTGAGTATTTATTTATTTTCTTTCTTTTCTATTTTCATTTTCTAAATAATATTTTTATTTACTTTACTTTTACATAACCTATCTAATTATCTTAATTTTAATAGATATTTATATAATTAAATTAATTTCACACATGAAGAATTTTTATGATTTTAAATTTGACATGTACTTATTTTTTATTATAGAATTTAATATTTTAATCCTTACTATTTTTAAATCTCAGCCTTTCAAATTTATTTGTTTCAAAATAAAAAGATTCTTTAATCTATAAAGAAAGAAATTTCAAGTAATTCAAATATAACATCATCTTAGATTTATTGTATTAGTAGCCAATGATATTTAAAATAATGACTTCATATACCCATACTTTAATATTAAACACTACTTCGCAAATAACTATTGTAGAGCAAAAGTTTACGCCTTAACCTTGTTGTGAAATCCAGCACACACACATGTATTTGAAGAGTAAATAATAAAACTCCAGAAATTTTTACTTGGAAAAACCCCGGGAATAGGGTAAAAAATCACGCAGGCTGGCATAAAATCATCCACTATGTATTTGTTTTGGAGTACAAAGTTTTCGATTCGGATTACAGATTATGAGAAGAGGATAAGAATCTCATAATAACAACAACAACAATCATCATATCGCATTCAGGTTAACAATTGCGGTGTGGATGATGGAGAACAACGGGATCAACGGCAAAGGATCGGTGGTGGCGGTGGCGCGGCCGCGATGGTTGACTACTGCGGGGTGGTGGGTCAGTGGTGACACGATTATGCTTGGAGGATCTTTGAGCTCTCTCTCTTTTGCTTGGTCATCCTCATATGAAGAATGAGGTATTTATAGATTGGAGGTGGTGTCTACATGAAAATCCGAACCATCCACTCCATCGGACGACTCAAAATGATTCTTTTGATCATTTAATGTATTTTAAGCATTTGAATGCTCAAATGAAGTCAGAATAATGAGATATTGGGCTTGTTAGATCTGACTCGTTAAGACGCTCGATTTGACTATAAACACTTCATGTTTAAGAGTCGATTGATAATAAGCGCTTGATCTTGTTTAATCTTGATTGAGTCAGTTGCTCTCGGCATTCGTTCACTATTAGAATTTTCGGTCATATCTATATTTAAAAAACAATCATATTTTAAGTAACACAACACATTCTTCATATAAATAATGTCTAAAATTGAATATTATTTTTATTTTAAACATAACGTTTTAATCAATAACATTTCAACTTGTTAACTATATTTTAAAAAGTAACATTTTGCACAATATCATCTCAAATTATTCAATTGTCATAATAGTTATTTTTCAAAAAATGCAAATATTATTATTTGATTTATCTTTTATTTTTGAATTTTGAATATTTACATAAGGCTAAAATTTTATATTTGTAATAGAATTTTGTGGTTTTCTTTAAAATAAGATTTGATTTTTTTTTATGGCACTGCTAATTTTACTGAAAAAATAAGTATTTTTCAATGTCAAAATATGAACTTCTACTAATATATTTTGTCAAATATGATTCTAGAAAAAAGTACTTTATTTTTATTAATATGATCGTTGATACAATCTTTTATTGTAATATACATATTATTTTTATATCTTTTTAATTATAAATTAAACAAATATAATTTAAATTTTATACTATTAATCTTAATTTTAATACATCATCAAAAAAAATATGTCCAATAAAATCCAAATCTTGATTCAATTCTAAAGCTAAAAATTTATAAAAATAAATTCACGATCATCCATATGCCGATTTAAAAAAAATTATTGCTGAATTCAACTTCTCGATGGGGAATCATATCAACATTAAAAGTATTTCGATCCTAGCTCAAATGAGCCTAAATAAAATACTTAGAGTATAATAAAAATCTTTAATATATTTATTGAAGGTTCAAACAATTGCCAAAATCAACACGTCTATAGTAAAATAGAGTGTCTTGATGAGAGAAATATAATAAGACTATGATCGCCTAATTCTGAAAATATTAGTGCCCTTAAATACTAAAAATAATATGATCAATCTTCAATATAGACCATTGATAGAGTGTTTTGTTAAATTTACAAAAATGACTTTCCCAAACTCTACTAATAAGATATATTCTCAACATGAAAAGTAAGTTAAGATCTGATTAAATGAAATGCACTTAATATCAGTGAATCGTCGATCTCCAGCAGTTGATTCTATTTAAAAAATAAGATATCATTTGGAAATTTTGGGATATCAAATCCAATATCTAAACATGGAGTGTTTATAGTCAAATTATTCTCGACAATGAATCTCCAAGCCCAGATCTCATATTAATTTCATTTCATTCAAATAAAATACATCATGATCGAGAATCATTTTGAGCGTCCGAGGAGGTGGGAGTATGTATTTGCGAGAAATGTCAATCAATCATAAATAGAAACGAGAGGAGAAGAAAACAAGAGAGGAAGCTCGGAAAATCAAAAGAAAAAGGAAGAGAAGTTGGAAAATAAGAGGAAGAAGGCCTCGAAAGGAAGTGTCGGAAATAAATGGAGGAAGCCTCAAGCTAGATCGAAGATCACTCAGGTCAGCTCCCATTACTATCGCCGGTCACCACCATATCATACCACTTCATGTCGGTCGCATTCATTCCTATCATCACTCTTAAACAACCCGACTTATATATTTGTTTCGATTCCTTACTTCATTCTGTAATCCAGTATGGAAGAATTTTTACTAAACGGATACAGTGGAAACTTTTCTTGGCTAGCCGTAATTTTCCCTCCCAAGGTTTTCGTTAAAAAGGAATTTTCTTTTTCCTTTTCTTGTTTCTTTTTGATTTTTTCAACCTTAAATTTCTTTCAAATTATCAATACAAATTTGATATGCCCTTCATTAAAAATTTATATTTCTTAAAATGTTGTATAATTAAAAATTCTTGTAATCTAAAGAGAAGGGTATAATTATATAATCTAGATAGTAGATTATTTTATTATCTTTTTTTTAAAGATTTTGATGTTAAAGCAAATTAAGACATTTTATTCTGTAATCATAAATTTTCTAATATATAATAATTTATATATATATATATATATATATATATATATATATATATATATATATATATTAATATAAAATTTTATCAATGAAATATATCTAATTTAAAAGTAAACACAAATAAAAGTTGAGTCAAATAACGTAAGAAAAGAAATCTTTGCAAAGAAGAAATTTTTAAAATAAATATAAATAATTACTAATTATTATTTTAAGTACTTATAAAAAAATTTTGAGTTTAGGACAATTCATAAAATCATACCCTCATCGGAGGTGGCAGACTTATAGGAAAATACTTGAAAATCGATAATCGATCGGAGTTTAGGTAAAGTAATGACCATTATCGACGTTACCTTCTAAACATAATGCGTCGGCGTCAGTCACTGCCAATCTTGCTTTTGCTTTGCTCCCGACACCGCCGACCCCGACGGCATATTCTGCTCCACCAGGATTCCGACTCAGCGGATTCAGACAATGCGGTCTCGGCTCCACTACGATTCGGCTCCCTACGGCTCCACCTTAAAGCTTTTGGTCCCGACTCCATCATGTCCCAGGTCCGCGTTGGACTCTCGACTATCCTTTAAGCTCAGCAGACCGTCCTAGGTATATTTTGGTTTCCCAGTGTTCAATTTTTTTTGGGTGTAAAAGGAGGAAGTTTTTGCAAGTGATATTCCATTTTCCTAGTATTCCATTTCTTGGAGTTGTAGGATTGCTTTTGATATGTTTGGTTTCTCTAGTATTCCATTTTTGATGATTATGTATGTGCTTCGAATCTACAAAACAAATAAGGTCAAAGTTTTTCTTTCTCATATATTTTTGTGGTGCTTTTGATGAGTGATAAGTTAATTTTAGTTCTAGAAATTGGGTTAATTTTTGTGATGCAATAAATTCAATGAGTGATGAGTCCAAATATTTTAGATGCGTTACAAATTGAGTGACAATTTTTTAGATTAATTAAATATCAATTTTACATTTTGTTCATTCAACACTATAGGTTGGTTTTGAGCATATATTAAGATGAGTCGGCTCGTTTACTTGATTTTCTTCTATAACGGTCAACTGTCGTTGATGATCCTTATTCCAAATTATGTCTGGTAAAAATCGTCCAATGCAAGTCTCGCATCATGCAACCTTAAAAGATTTAAAACAGAAAGTGCTTAGATCTCTGCGTTATGACGTTGATAACTTCATAGTGGTATGTTTTTGTCATTTCGTCGGCGCGGGATACATAGCTTCTACGGCGATGATGAAGTCTGATGAGATTAAGCTTCTCGACATTAGTTCTTTATGTGGAAGTCAAGCCACAATGTATTATTGCAGTTGAAATTGATAATGATCTCATGCAGCATAATGTTCCATCCGATTACACATGATTTCACTTTCTGCTTTCGCGTACCAACACTACTATGGACTCGGTGGAATTACCCAACAGTGTTAGTGTCTTCATTTTGGTTATACTATCTTTTATTTTTTTTAAAGGATTATGACTTTGTTGACACATAACTCATCATTCAAGCATTGCATTAGCAACCTAGTTCATCTAGTCTCGATGACGAGCACGAAATAATGAATAGTGAATCAAGCAATGTGTCTGATAATAGCGATGCTGAGGAGGATTCTTTCATGGGTAATATCAATTTATGTGACACCAATGTTGGTCACAAGCTTATTCAGAGTCATGCAATCCAGAATTCTTCAAATGACAATGCTATGATTTGCAATAACGACTATGTTCGCATATGTCAAACCACAAAAGATTGGGATGTAGAGATTGTGTTTGATTGTTCATCTGATAGTTAAAGTTTTGATGACATCAAGTTTGAGTTAGCTATATGAAGGTTTTGTTTCTCAAATAAGAAGGAGCTTCAATTTTGCAATAACCTGGTTTGAATACTTAATAATATTCGATTTCTTACCATCACCTCAATCGAAGAATTTTCTTATATGTGCACAACATAGTAATCCTAGCAGATCTTGCTAATGGCACATGCACTGTAACAGGAGCAAAAGGTTGGGAGGTGCTTAAAGGATATCAACTTTAGGTGCGTCGCACACATACGTTAGCATTATCAGTGGTTCTGAATATCATCAATGTACTTCTAAGTTCATTAGTTATTTCATAATGTATGTGTTTGATTGACTTGAAACCAAGGAGATCATTACAAGGATGGAATCAAAATTTAATATTAAAGTATCTTACATGAAGGCTTGGGATACGCGGTGTAAGAGTATTAGAGTAATATTGGTAGTTGGGAGGACTCGTACCGCTCTCTTGGCTTATTTTTGGATTCATTATGCTCTATTTTGCCAGGAACTGTTTACAGAATTTTATCATCAAATACATGCAAGTTTTAGAGATTATTTTGGTCATTTGGACCATCAATATTAGGTTAGGAATTTTGTCGCCCTGTTCTGAGCATGGATGGAACATTCCTACTAGGAAAGTATCGTTTCGTTACTCTATTGGTATTGATGCCAACAATGGATTATTTCGCTTGCTTTCACTATAGTTGAATCTGAGAATAATGAATCCTGACTCTGGTTCATTATGTGCATACAAAAGTTGTTACTTATTATTTCGCAGAAGCGATTTATGTATTATCTCGGATAAGCATCTCGGATTTGTATGATGTCGAGATTATTTTTTTTTTTATAATATTTTACTTGATTATCCGGCTTGACATCAATTTTTAATATTGCGAGTACTATTTTGAGGTAACATCTTTTTATGTTTAGAGTGACCATTACCGCACGATTCATACCTGTGCGGGGCTTTGTGTTAAGATGTGATACATTAGACTTGATCACCATAGTTAGTTGGCGTTGGTCTCCCTGACCAACACTTTTTTTCAGCGTGAGATGATAGTGTTTATAGAATGCAATGATCTTGGATGGGCATAAATGGACCACCGATCGTTGAGTTACGTGGTTGGATAGGGGAAGTGGCGGATCTGCGATGAGCTCGGGTGGACATCCCATTCGAATTTATATGACCCACTGATTATTGACATTCCATTGGGCCAAACATGCTGATGCGATTATATGGTTATCTTTGGACATTTTCTGAAGTTGTATCATTGCAAATATGGACTTATGAATTTATGTGTTATTTTCTGGAGTTTCTTACTTCCATACTTGGCGGAGGTGCACTTGCAATACCTTCCTTGTTAGAAGATCTAAATATTTAGCACATTCGAGGTGGCGCATTGTTGGATATCTGAGCATGAGTCTACCATCAAAGAGGGCCAACATGGTGGTTGTCTTCTCACGGTCTTGGAGCGACTTAATGTGGAGACCAACATTATAAGTCCCCACCTTAAGGATCTCAATGGTCGAGCCGATTTGGTCAAAAACTAAACTATTTTTCAATTGTTTTAATATCGGTTGCAAGTAGCGTTGAAACTAGTTTACTTAGTGGAGCAGCGGTATACGATGCCATTTGGTAATATCGAATTTTTTAGATGGCTTGATGGGCTATTTATTGCTACAACTCTTAAATGTTAAAATATATTTTAACCGAATTTTACCATACTAATGTGTAACAACCACTAAAACATGCATGTGACTTGGGAGCGTATGATGATTGCTCCTCGATATTTTCTTCTTTGGCGTCAGTATGGCTAGCATGTTCCCGATCGAATAGGGTGGAGTGGAACCTTCTTGGTTCTTGTGTTTTCACTTACCATGCATTGATATGTCCGATGGATCCCGTCAAAAGAGTTGATGGAAGAGGAAAAGTCTGGGTGGGTTCGTACCATCAACAATCACTATCTGGAGGCTCGAGATCACATTGTCGTAGTAGATGACACTTATGGGCGCAGCAAGCCCTCAGTATTTTATGGTTCAAGTCATGGACTTGTACTTTCTTAAGATTCCTATTGATCCGGCTGACTTACTACTGAGCACTAGAGCAGCATATCTTTGATAACACTATAATCTATAAATTTACTTATTTATGTCTCAGATTTTCATAGTAATATTTTAAACTTATTTCATATAGGTGGAGCCTTACGAAGGACATCTTTCAATCTTTCTTTGGGCGTGTGATGACTTCCAGTTGGTTGTAAATAAGTATGAGCGGATATGCGACGAGATTGAACCCACATCCACTATAGGCAAAGACGCCACAATGAGCATATGTCTCTACAGATTCTAACTACACGGCAGAACATGGGTGGCATCCACTTATTCCGGTCACCACTGATATACCATATGACGTTTCATCATCGATTGGGTATCTTTGAGACTCGATGAGAGATGAGAGTCAGTTGTGATCAAGGGCCATGATGCATCAATTGTGTGATCATCCATCATTTAGCCTACACTGTAGTCGTGATAACATATGACGTCGTAGCGATAGAATATAGAGATGTATTTGTATTATGTATTTGTGACTGAATATTTCTATAATTTTATACTATCTATATTTGTAACTGAGTTTACTTAACATATAAATGAAATTTTTTTGTATAATTTATTTAGTAGTACAATAACTTATTGTAATATAATTTAAATTTGATCTTAATGCTAGTTGAGTTATATCTGGCAACAAATTCGGTAAAAGACATCTCCTTTCTTTTATATATATATATGTAAAAAAGTCGCTACATGGGCGATCCTCTGGTAAAGTCGATGGATAATGGTTCGACTTTCAAAGCTCGATAATTGGAGGGACTTGATAATATGTTTTTATAAGTAAGTATTGGTTAAGCTACTCCTGTGAAGTGTGACCTCGCCCTTATGTGACGAATATACCTAAACTTAAATTTTTTTTATAAATATTTAAAATAATAATTAATTATTATTTAATATTTATTTTAAAATTTCTTCCCTTATAAATTCATCTCCTCTGCTCGGAATTATCAACACGCTATCTGATTGGTCCGCCACGCCAAAGATGTCGCGTCTTTGGCTTTGGGACGGGTCCCCTCGCTAGTGGAGCTGACGTGGACCAAAGAGCCGAATCTGCCACGTCAAGGGAAGTCAAAAGCTTCGTCGGTAGCTGACGTGGAGAAGGGTACGTTCTCCCATGTGAGACCCGGCCGGACAGGCCGTCTTCGAGGGCCCACCAGAATCTACTAATTGTACTGAAATACCGTTCATTTCGGGATCGGAGGGATCCAGCCGTCCCTCGTGGCAGCTTTCATTTAAGGCGGATTATGCCGTTGTCCGTTAGTTACCAAGCAACTATCACCCTTGAAAGCAACTTGTGCTTTTTTTGGTTAGAAACTTAGGAGCTGTTTGATTGGCTTAGAGTATAAAATGAATATAATAAATTTTAAATATTTTATAGTTATTTGATTTATATCAATTAAATATATAAAAATTATATTTTTTTGTTTAATTAGGTATATATAAAATAAAATAAATATATATATTCTAAATATTTTATTATATATAAAGTAATTACATAATTTTTTTCATTAATTAAATTATTAAATTAATAAATTGAAAATGCTTTAAAATATAAATAAATTATAATTAAAAAATTACTATTTGTATAAAAAAATATTATGATATATTTTATTTAAAATTAAAACTTTCTTTATGATTTATATATTAGAGACATTAGAATATAAATAGAGTCAAGCTCCTAGCTAAATATATAATCTTGAGTGGAGTTCAAAATAAGATATATATTAAAAATTAGTTTATGTATTATATTCATCTCAAAATAAGATATATAATTAGAATAGGTATATATTATGTTCATCTCAAAATAAGCTCAATACTTTATATAACTCATAGTTAAAAATCGGTCAAAACATCTTTAATCTAAAATTTTGTATAAAACTTATGAATGTAATACAAAATAAATTTACGTATCATTTTTCACATATTCACATCAATGATTAACTAATTTATACATGGTGTGTATATAGTCAGTAATTTATTCCCTTAAAGGTGATGAGAGCTGAGAAAAATTACAGAAGATTTCAAGAAATTCAAAGTCAACTTCACTGGCCTGATGAACCCAAAGAGGAGACCTCTCTCTACGACGTGATTCATGATTTTAATAAGTTTCAAACCATCGTCAAAATTTTGAAGAAAGAGATAGAAAAAGTTAATGAGAGAAAAATTACTATGCAGGAGTAGAACTTTTCTCTCGTATTTTTCTTGAATCGAGTTGCCTCGTAAAAGCAAATGAAGAGTTGAGAATTAAGAATTGAGTAAACAGGAAAATAGATTTAACGATGCTTTGAAAATATATTTTGCACTGCTTAGAAAATATTTCCATAGTTTATAATTCTAATATTATCTTAAATTTTTATATTAGAAGATAGCCTAGTTCTTTCAATTAAAAGAAAATATTAAGTTCAATTCCATAATAGAAATAGAAGTCTTAAACTAAAAAAAAATAAAAATTGTATTCTAAATTTATTTTTCTTTGGTCAATATTTTAAGGCATCATTTGATAAAATTTATACTTTTATTTTGTTTATGAAGTTTTATGTATAGTTTTATCACAATTTCTACTTTGTTGAAAAACAGTTTTCCGAACATCTGGGGAAATAAATAAAACAAAACTCCATTTTCGTAATACAAATAGCATTTGCTACTTGGCTTACTATTTTTATCCATCAAAATTTGATTAAAACATAGAAATGAAACAAAGCGTATAAAGCCAATTCATTGTTCATGAAGAAGTTGAACATTCACAATTAATTACACAATGAAACTTACGTCATTCAAGAGATTTGCATTTGTAGAAAAGTTGAGGACAGTGTCCCGATTCTTTTCCAAAATAGATAATTATAATAAGAAAAGAATCTTGCTGACAAAAAAAATAAAAGCTCTAAAAATTTAAATTGAGTGCAATAAATTTTATAATTGATAACTATAAAAATAAGTTAGAACACAGAAATATGAGCACATTTCAAAAGAAAATATGGCTCAAACAAAATTCCAATAGATCTAGCACCATGTTCCATCCAACAGAATCACAAGGGCTGAGAGCATGCCCAAGCAATAGCAATTAGCAATTACAGCATCGATGAATAGAAAGCTGGGTGAAAAATAAAAGCACATGAGGCAACCATTGAAAATATCAAAGCCCCATGTCAGAAAATATCACCAACAAAAAAAGACAAATAAGCTTCCAAATGAGACTAGCTTAAACATGCACACCATAATAAAATCTAATCAAATTCATCAACGCTGCTCATGATAAAAAAGTCCACAAAACTTTAACCACATATAACCAAAGCTAATCAACCAAGTATAGCAGCAAGCAAAAGAAGATGGATTGCTAGTAACAACAAAACTTGAACAAAGATAGCAACAACAAAGAGAAGATGATCACGAGAAGCCAAAAGCATAAAAAAAAAATAATAACATTGATCTCACTCTCCATTTGAGAAATATGTTCTTAATTTCCAGTGGGCAATGCTCTTTAAATATTCATCTACATAACCACTATTTGTGTCTCATTTTAATTACCAAGGCAATCATGGCAACAAAAAATAACTACTTCATGAGATAGTGATTAAAAGAAAAATTGAACTATTCCAAACAGCCCAAAATAGAAAATGTGAAAATACAAAATCATATTCCTAGGTCTATAACTCAAATTCACTTGTTTAACTCCTTGCGCATCCATCGAGCCTTCGCCTCTGCTAGTTTAGAGATGAATGAGTGAATCATTATTGTGTTATTCGATAACGTATCAAAGATAATGTCAATTTCTTCCTCAAAAAAATCCTAGAAT